>NQII01002053.1:1702-32497 GCA_002778355.1 Clitarchus hookeri
TCATTCTTTTGGGGTAACGTTTGGAGCACAGTCTAGGTCGATTTATTCGGGGAGGAAAGTATAACAGAATAGCTATTTCTTGATGAGCATGTATAAATCTTTTAGTTCTCACTTTTCTTTGCAAGAACTCTACGAGGACAAAACGGGACTGTCTTGGTCAAAATAACAGCATGAAAATACCGACCAAAATTTTAGTCACGGGATGAACTATTACAACCATCCGATATTCTGAGTGAAAGCAATAATTAATTTGTACGTTTCATACTTAAGAATTACAATAAAAAATACTGAATTATTTAAATATCCTGATTGCACAGTAGTGCGTATGAAATGAACAACTTTATCCAACCCATTCGTGACTTGAAACTTTGGTCACCAGCCAGCGACCTATAAACACACGCTTTTATGTAGAGATGATAACAAATTGGAGAAATGTATATTATTTACTGCTATTTACTGTATTTACTTATACACTAATGAAGCCGTTATGAACTGCTTAAATTGCTGTTATGTACAAACAGAGGTACTCATAACAAGGAAATAACGTTACACAGTTTACCTTCCTTGTTTGTTCAATTTAAAACTCG
The DNA here is from genome assembly GCA_002778355.1 of Clitarchus hookeri. Lineage (NCBI taxonomy): Eukaryota > Metazoa > Arthropoda > Insecta > Phasmatodea > Phasmatidae > Clitarchus > Clitarchus hookeri. The sequence continues at coordinate 2,290 of NQII01002053.1, forward strand.
CGATGTAAGCTTAAAACATATTTCAGTTGGTTAAATATTTGATTATATTTCATACTTTAAACTGCAGTTTATATAATTAATTTACGGAGAACTGTGAACGTAATCTAAATTCTAAAAAAAAAAACAAATGATGTTTAACTTATTCAAAAGTAAAAATGATTCATCACTGCATGGCTGACACATCGTTGCTCTGAGGCAACACTTTTATAAGCGTTTGTATGTTGTCACCGTCAAATTATTTTTCTTCAATAAAATTAGTTATCGTTACTTCCTCTCTCATAAAATATAGGTCAACCGTTCATATATCCTGGCTATAAATGTGCGCAAAATCATAACTGAAAGACTGGTTCGAGACTGTGCATATTGCATAGATCCATTTTTTGTTCCCGGTTTAGTTTTAAAAAAATTTTGTCTCTTCCAAATTATGGAGGGGGAAAACACCTTTTACCCGATGTCCAGAGAAGCCCAGATTTATCCAGTCCGTCTACAGTGGGAAAACTTTCAGCTTCGAAAGCACCTCTTTGTTGTCTGTCAGATTAATCAGCGGGCAGCTTCGGGCTGAAGTCAACTAGCGTTTTAAAATTATGCATAGGGACACCAGAATTTCGCGGAAAGATTTCACGACCAGTTGTATTTCATAACAGTTAAGATGGCCTCCTGGCTGAAGGAATAGTGCACGTCTGAGTCCCAAGAGCGTGGGAGCGCTAGGGGCGACCGAGACGTGCGCATCAACTATCTCATCGCCTCTACGCCGCGCAAAGCACTGAACTGGCGTGCAGTCTTGCCGTTGATAACGTGCCTCTATGATACTTTCAGCGGAGACCCTACCATTTTATGACGTAATAATAAAAATAAAAGTTCGATGCACGTCCCTATTCCTTTTATAATGTTTCGTACCGGAACGTTCACTCCTAACAATGACCGCGAAAACACCCGTTTGAGCAATTTCCACTACCACAAAAACATGCGTTTGAGAGAAATGGAGGAACTGGAAAACTTATGCAGGCGCGTAACGTTTCTTAAATGCTATTCGTGAGTAGACCTCACTCAGACACGTTGGACGGTTTTTTAATCAAGTGTTTTCTGCTGGAGCTCTGCACACCGTTTGGCGGCCTATCCAGGCGGCCACCTTAAGCTCAGATCCACTTTCTTGATTGGATGATGTAGGTGTTACGCGTGGTAGGTGCACGCCCGCGAATCACAGGCGCACAGTATCGGAATAACCTAATTATGATTGGCCAGTCAAGTAAGAAATTTCTTCTAACAGAGACACGCCGCCAATAAACAAAAGAAAACTGCTGGTATGCCCGCACTGTATTGAAATCCAGCATCTACGAAAATATTCTCGCGAAATTCGGTTGTCCCTAATTATAAATCCGTAGTCCTCACTCAAGCTGAAGTCCGGCGATAACACGCTCTAGAGAACTCCCTAAACGAGTCCACATCAATCGATACTGTGAACCAGTGTTGCTTTGTACATGCAGAGGTAACATAGAACCATCAAAATGTTTGTTTTGGCGCCGTTTGCTGAAGGAATAGTAAACCACCTCCACAGATACCTTTCAAAGTTCAAAATACTGAGCAACAGTTCTATCTTCCTTTGCCAAATTGCACTAAAACCATTTTGAGTGGTGCAAAGTTATCCCTGCATGTGCGAAGTACTTAATTGGTTTACAGTACTTCGCCGTATCATGCTGGCATCACGCAACTCAGAAGCATCGCTACCCGCCCTCAAAGACAGCTCATAAACCGACGTTAATAGCCTAATATTGTAAATATTGTGGGCAATCACGCCCACAAGCATGTTACCACTGACTTGACCTCTGAAGTCATCTGGGAACAAGTGTCCATTAACCAGTACTGTAAATATCGCCGGAATCATGTACTGAGGCGTATCCCACAGCAATGTGTCTTGTGAGGTTATCTGGGAGCAAGTGCCAACAATTAGAGTTCACTGTCGGCTCGGACTCTTCCTACAAAGAAATCTCACGAATGACAGCACTCAACTCTACTCATACGCCTTACTAGATCAACCGTCGGATCTGCATAATATAATTTATGCTTGAATCAATTGTTCACGATGTCCCAAAATTATGCATTATTATATTAATACTAATTTCGATCGTTATGTGTGGAAGATAATTATTATTAGCCTTCAACCAAAATTACATAATTACTTATAACATTTCATTGTGCCAATAGATCAGGCCTCCTGGCCTTGATCAGCGGATTCTCAACCTACACGCGTTGCCAGAAAATAACAGAATGAAAGAATCACCATATAAAGTGCGTGCCGCAGAAAAAAAATACATTTATCATTATATTTATACGAGAACTACAACTGAATTCAGTTAACTGACAAGTTCTCAGTCCGGATTATTCATACAACCATTCATTACGAATGCAAACAGAACTTGCTACACATTCACAATTACATTCGATTTTAATTTGGCAGCATTATATTTAATTAATACTCATTATCGATTCATTTTATAAAGCTTTTCCACTTGCTGATAAGAATGGTTTCGATGCAGAAGTATAGCATAAGCAACTGTTACGAACTTAACAAATGCAATATGAGGGGTTATGCTCCTGTTACTCAGTTTTACAGGCAAACTAAAGTCGTAATCTTTCAAAGAACAACTTGAAATACGTCGTCTGACGTGTTCTGCTTCTGTCGCATGTTGTTGCTTGACAAGCCATCTGCATTCCGTCTTCTTAAACCCAATTAAAAAATGGTTAAAAGTATACCACCAGAGGTGACACACAAGATAAAGGACATGTTAGTTAAAAAAGAAGGAAAGTTCACTATTAAAAAAAAGGACAGCCGAATATCTTTTTAGCTGCAAAATTCTCACTGAAAAACCTTACATTAAAAAGGTTATTTTTCGTACTTATATTCACACTAGTATTATTGTAAACAATAATTTAATCAGACTGTATCAGTTTTAAGCATTTAATTTTTGAATGTTTTTTAACCAGTGGTGTTCACAAGGTAAGTCCATTACGCAGACTGTTTCATTGAAATTTTTGAGTGAAAAGGGGAAGGGGGGATAAAGAAGTTATTTTCAAAAAGTTTGTTTTGTCTTGCGAATAGAAAGACGAGTGTAACGGGAGAAACAAGAAAGAAATCGCTGGCCGTGAAAAAAAAAAAGATGATGGAGAAATTAGCTGTTTGCATCAGACTGAGTCAGAAGTATTGTGTCATTCCATTGTGCGTACATGAGAGTTATCGCCCCCACCCGTCTTCCAGTTCTTCAACACTTTTTATTCCCTCAGATAAAACATTCCGATAACTCAGAAATATTTCCCGTGTATCATATAGGAATTTTATGAATAATTTTTCGCGTGCTTTTCGATTACTTTTAAAATTGAATCTGTCAGCAGTCCTTACCTTGGGAAAATATTCAAACCAAAAATTAAAAACAATACACATTACTTCTTTTTAAAATATAAAGGTTTGGTTTAGTTTGTTATTTCATTAGGATTGTTTATTTTTTTTTCCTTTATAAGATTTACATTTTAACCTTGAGTTTTTTCATGGCAATTTCATATTCTGTCATCGGTTCGTAGTGCGTGCGATTTTCCGCCCGCGCCTATAAGAAGAGGGGAGGTTGAATGTTCCCTCTTGTGAGTGCTTGCTGAGGGGAAGAGGGAGGGGGTAATTCCTTGCGTCATAGAGCCTCGAGGTGGTGGGCACCTCTGTTTAAGATACTCACTAATCACGAATTACATTAGCGTCGATTCACACATAGCAGCATGCAGATAAACGTAGATCTCCTCACAAACAAAAAGTTACGACTTTCAAATTACCCATAATCTAATAAACTTGAAAAAGTTGGACAGTACTGGTCGTCTAGGAAATCACCACAGAACGCAAGGAAATATGTGAAAAATACGGCACACCCATCTATTTCCGTACGTCTGATAATACTGGCGACACTCGCTGGATTGGTGATGCACGACGAGAATTTCCGTCGTGCTCAATATGACTAATCGAGAGCCTTATTTTGAGGATTTGGAAAGTGAGAAGTGGCATATTAAAGGGTTAGTCTACCTGGGGCTGTTTTCCATGTTTGAACGCAAGAAGCGCGGGAGCGATACGGGCGATTCTGCTACGCGCGTCAAGTGTGCCATTCGCCGCTACGAGCAAGGCTCTGAACTGGCACGTAGTGTTCTCGTCGTGTTGCGTGTATCTAACGGAAATTTGAGCGGTGACCTTGTAATTTACTGGTGGGATATCTGCATGAAGGTTTAGTGAAGGTCCCTTGATTGCTTTTGTACGCGTCTGACTCGAATATTTTTAGATACGTCGTTTTGAAAAGTAGTTTTCAGCGATGTCGGAGAGCTCCGAAATGGCGTTTCTAACGTACGCGATGTCTTGAATGTAATCGACAGGCATTGTCTGAGGTGCGTTGTTTTTGCAGGTCAGAGCATTGGACACACGTTAAATATTTCCGTGGGAAAGCGTGTATTTCAAACGCTCTGAAACGTTGTTCACGCGCCAGGTTAGACGGGTACTTTTAAGAACTGAGATAGCGTTCTCCTGTGACAGGAATGGGAAACGACGTGAAGAATAGCGAACCCTAATTAAGCTAGTCAGGTTCGAACACTGGACCTCCCGAACGCAAGTCTGGCATCACATCTCACGACCAAACTCAAGCTACAATCATTGCTCTAATAGTACTTTGGTTTTTACGTTATTATGTTAAAAAAAACTCTATAAACTAAACTTGTGTTTAAAAACTAAGGAGTCTCTGACCATAGCTTCCGTTCTGGCATAGCTTAAAGCAAACTTGCAGTTTCACACGGCATCCTAATTGTATATGTACATTCGTAAAAGCGTGAAGGTCATAGAGGTGGATTTGTATGTGATCCGCGGCCGAAGGTCGGCCTTATCACCTGGCCTCGCTTCTAAGCACACCACACGCAGTTGGGAAAAGGCTCCAACAATCTGTCGGAGGAAATAAAGTTTCCCAACCTATATGTAGAGACCACGAAATTTCATGATTTAATTTGGCAGCAGTTTACACGCACAAGAAAGTCATTTACAAGTTGGTTGCTACAGTTGTATTTGATTGGTTCGTACATGATAAAGCAACTTTCACGAGGAAGAGACCGAACGAGTGTTTCTGTAGCCTAGTCCATGACAGAATGGATTTATGGAGAGAATTTGGTGAAGTGGAGTGGAGAGATTTGGNGGAAGAGACCGAACGAGTGTTTCTGTAGCCTAGTCCATGACCGAATGGATTTATGGAGTGTATTTGGTGGAGTGGAGTGGAGAGATTTAGACGGCTCTTAACATCAAGGTGTTGAGAGCCAATGAGGGTGAAGTGTGGTGAGTATGGAGTAGTCCTGGAATGCAAAGGGGGAACGGGAGATCCCTGCGAAAACCCGCCGACCAGCTGCACGATTGCAACGTGCGAAAATCCGGGAGCGACCCCACCGGGAATCGAACCCGGTTCGTCTAGTTGGGAGGCGAACANACGATTGCAACGTGCGAAAATCCGGGAGCGACCCCACCGGGAATCGAACCCGGTTCGTCTAGTTGGGAGGCGAACAGTCTGGCCGCTGCATCACCGCGGCCCCGAAAGTATTTTGTGTCGTCCTTGAAAGCAAAGCGAGATGCCTGGGAAAGAGTGGTTTAAATCTGCTGTGCACATGTGGTCATTTATGTATGGTACGAAGAGCAATATTTTATCATCCACTGTAACTAACCGAACCTAGTCAAAACTATCAAAGAATTCGTGTGATTTGCAGCTGGTCACCATACCTATATACCTCTACACTGTTGTCATGTTGCCCTTCTCTACGCCGTTATGCTGTTTTCCTCTACACCATAGTCATATTGCGGCTGCTTGGTATCATTTATGTAAGACCTCTAAGCACAGCCTNACGATTGCAACGTGCGAAAATCCGGGAGCGACCCCACCGGGAATCGAACCCGGTTCGTCTAGTTGGGAGGCGAACTGTCTGGCCGCTGCATCACCGCGGCCCCGAAAGTATTTGGTGTCGTCCTTGAAAACAAAGCGAGATGACTGGGAAAGAGTGGTTTAAATCTGCTGTGCACATGTGGTCATTTATGTATGGTTCGAAGAGCAATATTTTATCATCCACTGTAACTAACCGAACCTAGTCAAAACTAATCAAAGAATTCGTGTGATTTACAGCTGGTCACCATTACCTATATACCTCTACACTGTTGTCATGTTGCCCTTCTCTACGCCGGTNCCATACCTATATACCTCTACACTGTTGTCATGTTGCCCTTCTCTACGCCGTTATGCTGTTTTCCTCTACACCATAGTCATATTGCGGCTGCTTGGTATCATTTATGTAAGACCTCTAAGCACAGCCTACAGGAAATAAATTGAGCAGTGATTGCTTAATAATCTGGGATGAAACACGACACACATGCAAAATGCCAAGCTTATTTGCATTTGCACGTGCAGAGGCGGCAGCGATGCAGAAAACTTGTTTTTTGTTTTTTGAAAGAAGGAATATGAACGTACTTCGAGTAGGTCTTGAAGAACAGCCATGGAGACTAGAAAGTCACACACACACACACCTGTCACACACGATATAATTAATTAAGTCACTAGCAAAAAGGTAAAAGGAAACAATAGGATGTTTGCGGATGGTTGAGCAACTTTGAAAGCCATGCTTCGAATGTACTTTTCCGTCTATTTTGTATTCTTCTATTGTATGTAATGGCAACGTCGCAATTCATCCAGTAACTTTCATAATGCATCAATCATGCTTGGTGTTTTTTTTAAAACTTTAATATCATTCTAATACGCCAAGGCTTATTGTTATGTGCTTAAAACAAACCCAAATTAAAATAAATGAAATTTGGTGCTCACAAATCTAAACGTCTCACTTGAAATACCACGTTAAGACATGGAAATACCTTGCTGCCAACTTAACCAAGAACATCTCGGGCAGTACTTCCGTAAACATATGTTAAGTTACGAACAGGGAATTTTTTAAGGTTAATTTCAAAAATGTTTAACNTATTGTATGTAATGGCAACGTCGCAATTCATCCAGTAACTTTCATAATGCATCAATCATGCTTGGTGTTTTTTTTGAAACTTTAATATCATTCTAATACGCCAAGGCTTATTGTTATGTGCTTAAAACAAACCCAAATTAAAATAAATGAAATTTGGTGCTCACAAATCTAAACGTCTCACTTGAAATACAACGTTAAGACATGGAAATACCTTGCTGCCAACTTAACCAAGAACATGTCGGGCAGTACTTCCGTAAACATATATTAAGTTACGAACAGGGAATTTTTTAAGGTTAATTTCAAAAATGTTTAACTAACCGGGAACCAGCTATAGCGAATATTACAGAAAATTATATATAAAATTCAGTCGAGTGTCTTTGGCAGTGCGGTAACACACTGTTAAAATTTTTTTTTGCCATTTTACAGAAAAGTGTTGGTGAAAAAGTTATCCAGAACTCTCCGCAAAGTTACGGACAAATTGTTTTTTTCAATAACATTATTTCCATAAATTTTAGAGAAATTTCCGTGAGTTCTCAAATTCACTTCGGAAATCTTTTGGTAAGATTTTTTCGTAAGTACTTCCTGTTTAAAAAAAAATAGGTTTGGAAAAGTCTTTAATTTTTGCTATGCGGGTGTTTCATTGTGTTAAAAAATATTAAAATGATAAATTCCGGTACGAGATTTGAACACGAATCAAAAGTTGTAAAATCCGTATTTCTTACCGGTCTCCTGAGGCCTCTTGCAAACTATACGAATTTTCGCCTGACCAGCGGAATGGCCGGACGAAAATGCAGATATTAATAGCCTGTTCACGGTTAAGTGAACACTTTTTTTGACACTGCTGAATTTTTCCTTTCAGCCAACTTCTATCTTCTCCGCCACTTCTTAATATCAACATTGCCAAGTGACCTATAAACACAGTGTATACATTTCACCTCTTGGAAGTTAACGTCTAAGGCTGCAATAAAATATGCTTATTAGTGGTTAATGCCTATTGGGAGGGCCTTAAAAAGTGCTTTCTTTATCGCGAATAGCGAATAGCTTATACTCACTATTTGGCGAAACGTCCGACCTGACGATTCAGCCGAGCGCTTGATTGCCAGGTTGACAAGTTTGCACGGATCCTTCAATGAAGAAGATTATTTTACGAGTCTTGTAAAATTTACTTCATAGCTGACGTAGAGCTCTACGTAAAAGGGCTCACTGGTTTCATTACACACGGCAAGGAATTAACATGGTGATTTACATTTTATTTACCAAGAACTAGGGCCAGTGCATTTTTAATTACTTCCGAATTCCTGTTCGTACATCTGATAAACTGCTTGGGTACTCACAAAACAGTTAACGACATCAAATCATTAACTTCAGAAATGTCATCACACCCTGAAAAAAAAAAAAGGTTTTGTTGAATCACACAAAGTTTGTTTGGCTCTACATACATTAAACGCTTTGGGTTATTATAATAATAATTGTAGCTCGGCCGATAATCGAATCGAGATAGTTTACACTTGGGCGCTTCACCCTGACAATCTCAACTAAAGTGACCGTTAATAAAACTCGTATGTTTTTAAGCAAATACATGTCAAATATTGGACAACGTGCGTAAATAAGCATTTCAAGTTTTAAATAGCTTATTTTATTGTTTCTATTGAACTTGTTTTATTAGAATGTTTACATAAATAATAAGCATCGATAAATGCACTAACAAGCACTGTTACGAACAAACTCTTGAGCTGTATTTTCGAACGAAGGTAATCAAATGAGAGGCTAAACAAATACGTACATACAGTTGATTCAACTACGTAAATTGTTGAGAGTCTAATTTCTTTCGGCTCAATCCAGAGTTTGTGAATTCTATTGTGCATTATGTCAGATAAACAAATTTAATTTTGTTGCTTTTCAAGTTTAGTTTACTTAATAATTTATCTTGTTGGGGGAACTTTATATAATTATTTCCCTACACGAACAAACATTTTGTTGGCTGTTCTCTCAGTGTGAAGTTGGGAACGACGGTGGGAAAGTAGGTCCATGTTTAAACGTTGAACTAAAAGTGCCAGGCAAACATTTGTGAATACTGAAATTGTTCGTTTTGCTTTCTGTTTTTTTATGCACGTCAGTGTAAAAACTATCAAATTAGTAAAATATTCGATTTTATAGCAATTTTACGGTATCACTAGACCGACGCATGCATAAAAGTGATCAGGCCCATGACAGCGTTAACTTTACGTATGGCGGAAGAATACACAGTACGCTTACAAGTAGATCATAAGCAGGGTTTTCAAAAGTGCTCAGTTTACCATGAAAAGTCTGATAGAAGTCTGCCTGTTCTTTCCCTCGATGTTAACTGACAAGATGTCGACACGAGGATTCTGTCAACCTTCGAAGTCGTACAAGGTCGAAGACTCTCTTAAAGTAATTCCTTATTTACACGAGTGGCTCATATCTCCAACTGTAAGTTATCCTCTCCGTGGTAAATCACTCTGTAATTATAATCTTTAAATTATTTATGTACGTGTCATTAATTAATTACAATGAAGCCCTTTTCTAAAATAACTATTTTCAAGTAAAGATACACTGTCCCCTTTTTATTTCTAAGGTCCGTCGGTTAAAGACACCCAACTTCTCCGTATACGTGGGGCCACGGTGGNACACTGTCCCCTTTTTATTTCTAAGGTCCGTCGGTTAAAGACACCCAACTTCTCCGTATACGTGGGGCCACGGTGGACGAGCGGTTAGACTGCTCGCCTATCGCCAAGGCGAACCGGGTTCAAACCCGAGCGGGATAACTCCGAATAATTCGCAAGTGGGAATCGTGCAGGACAATGCCGCTGGTCGGCGGGTTTTTTTTCGGGGATCTCCCGTTTCCGCCGCCCTTGCATTCCGGTGCAGCTCCATTCTCACCTCAGTGCACTATCATCGGCTCTCAAGACCTCGTTGTTAAGAGCCGCTCAAAAACTCTCAACTCAACTCAGTTCTCCGTATACAAAATATATCAATCAAACGATATTCGTATCTTTAAAACGAAGGAAAATGCCAGCACAATTCCTACCTTCCCTTTTAATAATCGAGGTATCTTATAAGTAGCGTAAAAATATCAGCGAGCAGGCTCTTGGTAGGTTACGCTTCAACGTCATAAAGTCCACGCATGCAACTTTCCTTTGGTTATCGGCTGCGTTTCTTAGTGACAGGACATTTTCTCACTTTACCGGGCCAATCAGAATTAAGTTACTCCGTTACTACCGTCCATGATTCGCGAATAGACACCTGAGACGCGGAAAACAATAATCGTCGAATCACGATAGGGAATCTGAAATAAAGTGTTTTCGAGGAAGTATGGCCGTGGAATGTTTTCGCGAAAAACAGGTACTCCTAGTAACTGATATAGCGCTGTTAGCCAGCACATTCTACATTATAACAAATTAACTGAGGATTTGAAGCGATGCGTCCAATGACGAAGAAAAGAATGAGAGTGAAATACCGCAGGGTGTAACGTTCGAGTACCACGTATCTGGGCTGCAGACCCACTGTTGCGAGCGAATTTTCTTCGTACATATGAGTGACATGCATTTCATTAAATTCTGGCGAACTATGCACTATAGTGGAAAGTACAAGATGGGTCTAATTAAAGCACATTATAGAAGTGCCCAAATCATATCAATAAAATATTTCGATCAACAGAATGTTTATTTAAACTGCGTCGAACAAAGAAGATGTTTTCGTACGTACTGTTCGTTGAATTAAAGAAATCTTGTAAACAACACAACATATCGTTCTGGTAACCAAATAACGAGTTGGGGAAACTATATTTTCTTTTAATTAAATTGTTTGTTAAAAAAAAAACTGCTTGTAGTTCGATCGCATCACAAAAATTTGTTGGACCATAATTTTCCTGTATTCGTGGAAATCTTACTTACATGCTTTAAAGGTCGTTCTCGAGACAACGGTATCAAGGAGTTGAACTTCTTTGCTGTGGATTAAACAATGTCTACTCCCGCCAGTAGCGATTGTATGGATATCAAAACTAAACTGGTGGCGAGTTGAGACTTTTTCCTAGTGTATAATTTTATCAGAAAATAAATAATTCCTTTTTACTAACTTCAATGACAATCCATACATCAGTAATATATGTACAGTAGCTACTCCACAAACCGAAGCAGTTTGTGAATGTAATTTAAAAAAAAAGTAACGATATAACATACACCAACAGTTTATCATTTGATTATGCACTGTGTCTAAATTTACCAGCGCTGCTAGCAGGGCGTGTAGCAAATATACAATGTAAGGGAAAAAATGAAAATAAACATACGCACGTTTCGAGCTGGAGGGTGATAGAGCGCCCGCCTAATGTGGGTGGTATCTTACAATGGGTAGAGTGTAGATATATGCCACGTCTTCGTAGGAAATGACTCATTGCAGCTGGCGCTAGAGGAAGTATTCGAAATACCCATTACGAGCATATAAAAGCAGGCTTGGGAATGTCTGTACATTAACCTCTTGGCTCTTAAAAATACCTACTTCTCACCCACTCTATCCGATCTAAGAGCCAACCACCTTCGGCAGGTCCGTACTCGCTACGCACGGGATGGACAACGTGTGTTTGTTACGTTTCTGCTTCCACTTTCTACGTGATTCGCACTCTTTAGGCAACGCCTGACGACCTGTGTAATATAAGTCGTACGCAGCTGTTGATCGCGTTGTACGCTGTTTCTTCCCTAACAACTGTATAAATATTAGCTCGGAGCAAACAGAGAGAAATTTTCCTTGTTTGCAGGTTGAGGTAGTAGCGTTTTCCTGGAGGAAGGAGAATGCGAGAGCATAAATTCAAAGGAGGAAAAGTGTCGGTGCGTAAGCTGTCAGAGGGGCTTAACGCGACGAGACTCGGGAGGTGCGAAGACGATAGCACGCGGGCGTATTTGTTTGCAGATGGCGCGCGCGGCAGAGCAACGCTGAGCCCTTTTACCTTCGACGGGCGCGGTGTTAGGTATAAAGGGGCGTACCCCGGCCAGATAGACACCACCGGGAGCCGACACCCACCACAGCCTACAACCATGATCCGAGCCTTCTTTCTGGCCGTCCTCACCACCTGCGTGGCCGGTGAGTAAATTTGTATATAGTAGATTCGCGGTTTCTGCAATCTTTTTCAATCAAAACTTTGAAAAATCATACCATGTATGACGTGTTTGGTTATTTCCTAATTATGTTATGTATCACAAGTGTTTTATACTTTTTAACATTAAAATATCTTAGTTTTGGTTAAATTAAAATTGTATTTATAAATTATAATATTTTATTGATAATTAACATGAATAAAAACAGTGAGTAAATAGGTGTGTTGTTATGTAAAATTTTATTACACTGAGTGCGCACGAATGTAGTGCCGTTATCCCTTTGTTGTAATTTTCTAGACTCGGATAAGTTTTGTTGGCATGAGGTGAAGGGATATCCTCGAAGAATAACTTTAGCAAGGCTTCAGAAAAGTTAAAGCATCCATGAACGGACTACAGTCCATTTACGGTTATTTCCAACTTTTCTGAAGCCCTGCTGTAGCTACAATTCGAGGATATTCCTCCGCCTCATTCACTAAAGGGGCAACTCACCGCACTCGTGCGCACTCAGCTGAATAATATTCTGCATAAGAACTGTTTATTTCTAGGCATTACCAACACACATATTTTCTCACTGCTTTTATTTATATTAATTATATATGAAGTATAATAATTTATAAATAAAATATAATTAAATGCTCAATTAAAAAAAAATATCGTATTTATATGTTAACACAAGTATAAAACGCTTGTGGTATACGTCATGCATGGGGCGATTTTTAAAGGTTTGCTTTAAAAAATGTGAAGGATTTTTTAATAGACTATAGCCAAAATTTCCCCCTTTATTCGGAAGATATTTCGCAACACCTCAAAAGTAGAATATCCTAATTCTCGGGTATATGACTTCTGAACATTCACTGAAAGTCGGTTGATAAGCTACTGCCATCTGGCGAACCAAGAAAATTGACTGCAGGGAACAAGTGACGTATAGCAGTGGAATTCTTGACATTCAGTGAGAGACACGTATAAATAAGTGATATTCAGCCACCATATTAATTAGTTATCTGGCACTGATTATCAAACGCTGAATTCTCACAGTTTCATGTCTAGAGTGCAGATCGCTACCTCCGCGCAGGCGGTAACCTCCAAGGCTCGCCGAAAACTGATCGGGCACCCTCGTCCGTACGCTGTTGTCTATTCGCGGCTTCTTCACACTTGTTGAATCAAACCTTTGAAAAATCACCGCATTAATGAAGTGTTTAATTGTTTCGTAATTATGCCACGTATCACAAGCATTTTACTCTTCTGTTAACATAAAAGTCCCTTATTTTCGGTTAAATTGAACTTTACCTTATATTTTAACTATCAGTTGTAATATATCATTTATAATTAATGTGAATAGAAACATCGAGAAAACAATTATGTTGGTAATGCCGTAGTAAGAAATAGTTCTTATCCAAAATAGTTTTACAGTGAGTGCGCACGNGAGAAAACAATTATGTTGGTAATGCCGTAGTAAGAAATAGTTCTTATCCAAAATAGTTTTACAGTGAGTGCGCACGGATACGGCGCGTTGTCCCTTCGGTGTAATTTTCTACACTTGGTTAGGCTTTGTTTGCGTGAGGCGGAGAAATATCCTGGAAGCAGAACTTGAGCAGGGCTTCAGAAATAGGAAGTGACCGTGATTGAACTATAGCAAGATCTGCCGTCAGCAAGGTCAAGGGATGTGTTTAAACGTGCGCTACTGCCTTCTGGAGTATTCCACACACACACACACACACACACATTACCCAGGTGATCTAGTTCAGTGTCCAGGCGTTTCTTGAGCAGAGGAGGCATTCCCCGGTCTTCTGGAAGGTGTCGATCGCCGCCAGCTCCTAGTTGTCGATCACAGGCGCCTCGTACCTCCTTTCCCTGGACTCGTCTCCTCTTCTGTGTGAGTCACGCCCGCCACCGGCAGGCGACGTTGGGCTTCAACTAATCTTGGCTTGTTTCCAGTATACATGTTTTCAAGTCATCGTCTGGTTTTCTCTGACAACGTAGCTCTGCAATGTATGTCCGTAATAACAATTTTTCAATGAATCCACGGGCGCTGTCGTCATCCTCAGTGTCTTAGTTTCCACCGACTTGTTCCAATCGCTACGGACGCCGCGGTGGGCGTAGCATCTAGAGCCCTCGCTTCTTACCAAGAAGAACCAGAGTCGTTTCCCGGATACTCGCACTTGATAATCGCGCCGGACTTTGACGCTGGTCAGCGAATTTCGTCGGGGATCTCCCGTTTCCCGACCTCGTTGTTAAGGGGGAATTTTGCCCCTCCATATTGTTTTCTNTGGGCTTCAACTAATCTTGGCTTGTTTCCAGTATACATGTTTTCAAGTCATCGTCTGGTTTTCTCTGACAACGTAACTCTGCAATGTATGTCCGTAATAACAATTTCTCAATGAATCCACGGGCTGTCGTCATCCTCAGTGTCTTAGTTTCCACCGACTTGTTCCAATCGCTACGGACGCCGCGGTGGGCGTAGCATCTAGAGCCCTCGCTTCTTACCAAGAAGAACCAGAGTCGTTTCCCGGATACTCGCACTTGAGAATCGCGCCGGACTTTGACGCTGGTAAGCGAATTTCGTCGGGGATCTCCCGTTTCCCGACCTCGTTGTTAAGGGGGAATTTTGCCCCTCCATATTATTTTCTNAGCGAATTTCGTCGGGGATCTCCCGTTTCCCGACCTCGTTGTTAAGGGGGAATTTTGCCCCTCCATATTATTTTCTTGGTTTTTTTTTTTGGTTTGCCTACGTTTTTTTCTTACAGAAAATTCCGAAAGTAACCGCATTCCCAACTAGCCGCTGACCTTGCACAGCAGTAAAGACAAGAGAAGAGAACTATGAACTCATAATTACGTCACAATACTAACCCTGCCAACATTTGGCAAAATCAATATTGTGACATACATACGAGTTTGTAACTTAGTCGTTATTTCTACACAGCTGTGTAAGGTCAATATCTACTTGGATGCAGGGGTATACTTTCGGAATTTTCCTTATGGAAATCATAAGCAAGCTAAAAATAACCAAGAATCCAATATGGCGAGGGATGGTTCCCTTTAAGGGTTTCGTCTGCCTGGCGCTTGAAATGCGTTGCAGTGTGTTTGAAATCCTGGTTTTTTGTCGAAACTATTAAATGTACCCACAGTATGTTTACCTAGGAAAATATATCACAATCCAGACGATGACGAAAAGGTACTTTAAAGTCACTACGTGTACTGTAAATATTATTTTGGAGCCCTCCAATATAGTTAAAAATGGCTCTTTTTTAGACAGTCGTATCTTAAAATGTACTAGCCGGACACGAGCCAACCTACGATAGGAGCACTTATTGAACTTTGCTACAGAGTTTTCACCAATAAAATTCAGAGTAACCGCTGAAAGTCGCATAGTTACACGCAGCACTACGAGAACACTGCACGTCAGTTCAGAGCCCTGCCCGTAGCGGCGATGGCGCACTTGTAGCGCGTGCCAGTGCAGCCCTTATAACTCCCGTGCAAAGGAGAAAAACGATGCAGGCAGGCGAGCCCTTTAAGAGCACTGCCTACTGGCTGGCAGCTGCGAAATTTCAATAGGAAGTTCCATTTTAAGGAAATTTAGCCTGAGGGCGTTTCAAAACAAAACGTATTATTCACGAATTTTTTAGGAGAAGATTCCTACGAGCGTATATTTTCAATATAGATAGGTAGTATGTAGTATACTTTCTTGTAAAACATACATTTTAAAAATTCCTTGCAAAGAGGCTATAAATGTTATGGAAACATCTCCGCTGTAGGCAAAATTTTTCCTGAACATGAGATTTCCCATTTAAATTCGGCAGCTGGCAGCCGGTAGGCCATGCCCTTTAACAGACGCCCCTATCTCTTCTATAGAGTGCAATAGCCAAGGATGCTGGGTGTTGCAGGGATCTACCCGATCCACCGACACGTGCTGTTCGACCCACAGAGCTACGACCTGCTGTACAACTCGAGCAAGGGCGCCGTGTCCGAGACGTGGTACCTGACGACGGCGAGCACGCTGACCGCCTTCGTGGTGCCTAGCCGCGTCAAGGAGTGCGTCTCCGACGACGTCTACAACGAGGACATCTCCGTGACGGTGACGCGCGTCGTGTCCTCCGTCAACGTGCAGGTGGCCGCCGGCCGCTTCAAGGGCCAGCAGGCCTACGGCCGGGAGATCTACCTGTCGCTGTACAACGCCACGAGCGGCGAGTACCCCAAGATCGACAGGAGCATCTACTACTTCGTCAAGGTGTCGCTGTCGGGGGGGCTCTACCCCTGGCACCTCAGCAGGCCCTTCTCCAACATCGCCGGCTTCCACGCAAGCTGCAACGCCGCCGGGTACATCATCGGCGTCGAGTACTCGCGATAGTGCGATTCATCGAACAGGGACGCCCGATTTTCTGGTCTAGGTGTGTTTCCAATCACTTGAACTANTACTCGCGATAGTGCGATTCATCGAACAGGGACGCCCGATTTTCTGGTCTAGGTGTGTTTCCAATCACTTGAACTTATATCCGCTTTCGCTATAGGAATGGTTTCAACTGCTGCGCGTCTTGTGTGGCTGCCCGCGAATCACGGACTTTTGGTATCGAAGTATTTTGATTCTGATTGGTCCAATCTAATACTACGCGCGTGATTACAAAAACACGTGGCCAATAACCATAGGAAACTTTAAATTCGCTTATAGATATTGAAATATAGTCTGATTGGGATTATTTTCGCGAAAATCGGGTGTCCCCAATTATGAATAGAGACACTACNTAGATATTGAAATATAGTCTGATTGGGATTATTTTCGCGAAAATCGGGTGTCCCCAATTATGAATAGAGACACTACAATATTACCTCGTAATTCAGTATAGGATGTTCACGGTTATTTGAGCTCGTATGAAGCCAACCTATGAAAAATGCCACTGCCCTTACTTGCATGTATTTCAACGAGTACACTGACTAGCAAGCGCCCTGTAAAGTTGGTAACGACGGAGGGAAAATAGTCCCATGTCTTAACGTTGCATTAAAAGTGTTGGGTTAACATTTGTGAACTCTGGGATGATATATTTCGCTTTCTGTTCTTTTAAATGGAAATAAATGATGTAAGAATAATGACATGTTAAACATTTTTTACTTTTATAACAATTTCAAATTTTTACTTGACTGACGCATGAATAAAGTGATGAGACCCCTGGCAATGTTAATTTTACATTTGGTGGAAGAATAGTCAATGCGCCTACAAATATATGTTAAGCTGTATTTCAAAAGTGCTCAGACTATCGTGAACAGCACAGACCTTTATATGTTAGTGTGGCGTGTATCACTAGATCTCTGCTCATTCAACACGCCCTGCAGGTTTCAGAACCAATGGTAAATATTCAGCGCACTAGCAGCTTTATTCCATACTGCCGGGTAGAAAAATAAAACGAGTTCTGCTTTTGGCGGCAGCCAATGAATGTGTGAATTCTGCTTCGAGTGTGTTGAGGAGTGGTGACAATTTGTATCGAGAAATGGTACACAAGCGGACAACGTTATCTTTCCTAGCATTCTTCGAGACTGATGCTTCTCTTCCAAGAAAAATATCAGGCTTCAACGGGGGAGTGCCGCCGAAGATGATCTTCAGGGGATGATGTAAGAGACGAGGGACAAATGTGTGTTTAAAAATACCCTTCGCATTAAAATGCATCAGAGTTGAGCAAAGTGTACCAGTAATTAAATTGAACTTTTGTAAAAAAAAAAAAAAACACTTTTAATTATATATTTTTACTTAACTTCTTAATATATCATTGTAGCAGCATTATATTTTGTTTGTATTTATATAATGTATGGCATATGTACTAATTTTTAGCCATTTAATACCCGAATGATGGAAAATATAATTCTCAAACACCATGGGCAGATGTTATATTTAAATCCAAATCAACATGCTGTATCAGGAATGTACATACTTCTAATGTCAACATTTAAATTATTTCTTTGCTTTAAAAGAAGAAATGTTAAATATTTACTACGAGTACTTAGATAAAATATCTATATAGAATATATATATAGGGAAACATTATTTTATAGACAGTGTGGCCGCGCACATTACAGTGGTCACACGACGAAATGCTTCATAAAACAGTGCCAAATGTCTAAGTCAATGCCTAACTACAATTTTAACTAATTGAAGTATAGTGAACAGCAAAACACACTTATCTTCTGCCAACCGAATACAGAATTGAATCACTTGAGCTAAATTTTTTTTGGAACAACCGGATATGGGTTGATTCAAAAACGTTAGGGCGTTTGTACCTAGTTGGAACTACACAAACAAAATTCTGTTAATAAAAAAAAAAAAAAATATATATATATGAATGCAAAGCTCCTGGTTGACCACCATGGGGGATTCACTGCACAGAAATCCACAAATCCCTCGAGCAGTGGTCAACTGAACGCTCACCGCCACCTGCGTCGCACATACAGTTGTCCTGTGAAGACAGCCGCCATCTGACACTGCCTGTACCTCTCAGCACACCTCCTCCGTTGTCTATTTGCTCATCTGAGTACGTATTATTTCCACCTTATAGTCTATTCACGGTTTCTTCACACTTCTTGAATCAAGTCTTTGAAAAATCACCCCCATGTATGTCGTGTTTGGTTGTTTCCTAAATATGCTACGTATCACAAACGTTTTAAACCACGTTTAAANATCACCCCCATGTATGTCGTGTTTGGTTGTTTCCTAAATATGCTACGTATCACAAACGTTTTAAACCACGTTTAAGTTTTACTTAAATTTTATCTATAAATTACAATTAACGTGAATAAAACACGAGCGAAAATTAGTGTGTTGGTAATGGTCAGTAAGACGTAGTTCTTATGCAAAATATTATTAAGTGAGTGCGCACGAATGCGGTGTAATTTTCTAGACTCGGTTAAGTTTTGTTTGCATGATGCGTAGGAATGTCCTGAAAGTAGAAATTAAGCAGGTCTTCAGAAAAGTTGGAGCTGTGAATATACTATATATACTCTCTTTAGAAATTTCCGTAATGACGAAAGTAATTCGTGCAGAATAAATATGGGTGGGAAAAGTTACGAAGTAAAATTAGCTTCTTTTCTAACAAATTTTACTCGAAATCATTTGCTAATTAGTGCCTACTAAAAAAAAAAAAAAAAAAAAAAATTGCACACGTTTGTCAAAGAAATAGGAAATCGTCAACAAAATGGCTTAGCCAATTAAGACAAATATTTGTTTTCTACGAATAACACATGTAATGAGCGACATGAGCATGCCTGTAACAAAGGAACCCTCACAACATTTTCCTTGTGTGTAATTATTTGTATTGGCACTGGTCATTCTTAATGATTTGAACTGAGTTAAGATCATAAATGTGCCTACTCTGGCATATGACCTTGCAGAACTGAAAAGTTAGAACGGCAATGAATTGAGCATAATTAGGGCCGGTGCTGCCTATTTATCATAGTAGCAGAGTATAACCAAATCTACAGACAGAAACGAGCGCGAATGTCCGAAACTCAACCACAAGAGCCAACAAAATGGCAGTGNAGTATAACCAAATCTACAGACAGAAACGAGCGCGAATGTCCGAAACTCAACCACAAGAGCCAACAAAATGGCAGTGTGGCTTAACGTAATTCGCAAATCAGAGCATAGAGGTGAACTTGGTCAGAAGGTGGTCATGCCGAAAGGTAATCTTCCGCAAGTGAAATTAAACTGCTCAAGCTAGTGAAAATGTGTCGACTCAGAATCGATGTAAAACCACTGGTTTCTTGTTAAACAATTGCACTGACTGCATAAGTGTGCGTAAATTGAATTTACCAAATAATTGCGCGGAACAAACATATACGTATTTCCTACAGTCACTGTTTGTGTTGTGCAATTTAACGTAATTAAAAAAAAAAGTAAATGAAATTCGCGGTGCCAAGAATTTGAACCCATAGCAGCCCGACCATTGCCTTAAGCAAACTACCAAGCGAACGTTGAGTTAAATGGGGAAAATAAATGTATTATATGTATTTATTTATAGAAAATACGAAACTTTAAATTGCATGTCCTTTATTTTCCTTTTTTTAGTTTATTTTGTAACGTTGGTATTGTTAAAATAAGTAGTGCGTATGAATGCACTCACTTTACATTTAATGCAGTACAAATCTTCAAACCGAACTTCATGATGATTACGTGAAAACGAAATTAAATACGTAAAATAGGGAATGAAAGACTGAATGTTTACGTTGCCTCATAAAATGGCATTATAAAAGACTAAACTCACATTTTAGGAAATATATTTTATGGGTTATATTAGTTTATGAGTTATTTAATTTGATACACGTTGTTTAACTAATCCATTAGTTAAAGAACAAATCACTGAAAAAACAGGGAATAAAATGGTTGTTGAATCAGTGGAAGATGTCACTGTATGAATAGGAGAAAAGTGGTATTTTTTTCACTAATTCGTCAGTTGACTGTTGAATAAGTCAGGTGCTGTTAACTGATTTAAACAGAGAAATTCTCATTGAATCAGATTTCGAGTTCGGTGCTGATCGAACGCAAAGCCCATATCCATGGCACAGAGTAGGTAAGTACACAGAGACGAAATTCTGGTTTCTTTGATTTGAGTGCACCCATTTTGTGATGAGATGCGAGAGGATCTGGGAACGAGCTTTGCGTTTGATTGGCTACTGCATGCTGCGGAAGGTTTCCAACTGGCTGGGCGGTCAGCTGGCGAGCAGGTTGCCAGGCGCTGATTGGTCAACGGCTTTTCAACAGTCTTCTGCCAAATAATGCCATTTTGCTGGCGTGTGTCGAATAAGCACACCCGTATTTTTTAAGTACTCGGTGTCCAGAGCATATCACAGCTAATCAGCAATATGGATAACGCTTATGAGAATATCATCTCCCCCCTACCCCATCCACATACCGTCTGGATGCTCTAATTATTCGTTACCCCGAGGATGGGTACAGACAGAATCATCTCAGTTTCGGCCTCTCTGCGGCACGAGGTGAAGCCCCGGTCACAGAAAACATTAGAATACAGAAGTGAAACAGTCGCTCATACCTCAAACTCCAGTCGCACACGCCAGAAAAATCACGTTACTGGCCAGCAACATCTCTAAATGCCGTTCGTCAAATCAGCGCCTGGTAACCTGTTCACCAACCCATATAGACCAACGACGAGGTAGACCTATCTCGCTGGCTGCACACAACCAATCTCTGTGCCCCCATCGTTGAACTGCTTTTCTGCCAACAAGACTCGCATAAAGGCGTGGGCAGGATTTAAGGTTAGAATACTGATTTGTAAACAAGCTTGTAGATGTAAGTATACTTACTCTAACAAATTTGTAATGCAGTTTGAATAAATTTAAGTCGGCGAAAGCATTTTATTAATATAAAAGTGCTTGCTTCTTGAAAACTGAGATATAAACAAACACGTTCATCAGAGTTGACCATGTGACTCTGAGAGTTGTCTTCCTTTGGGGTGGGCCAATGATGGGTACGTGCGCAGAAGACGAATACTCGGCCTACCTCATCTTTATTCTATGCGCCAACCGGCAGCCCAGCCAATAGGGAACCTTTCGCAGCATACTGTGGAAAATTGAACGCGAGACTCATTCTCAGCCAATCACAACCGCAACGCCATTTTGTCTCTCTCTCTCTCTCTGTGTACGAATCTATCTATAGGGCCACCTGTTTTTCGGGAAAAGTTTTACGTGCACACTTGCCACTTTGGTTTGGTCACGTGTTTTTTTTTGTGAGAAGACGTGTTATTACCAGACTGGGCTGATAAGAATTAAGTTACTTCGACACTGAATGTCCGTAATCAGTGGGCAGCCACCTGAGACGGGTGAAAATAAAAACCTTTCAGTCAAGAAAGTGGCTCTGAACGGAAAGTGTTTTAGAGATCAACAATACGTGGAAAATGTTCGCGATTAGAACATGTGCCTCTACTTATCTACTATATATATATATGTCCTGGAAATTAGGGCTCACGCAGGGGCAGCACAAGATAAATTTTTCACCCCGGAAAGCTTTGGGGGTTGCTTTTTGACGCTTCGCTAACTTCTTAACTCTTCTCGCCTTTCCTCACACACGTGAATTTCACCTGTGCATCCCAGTGCAAGGATATTCGCGCAATAACTTCTGAGAGTGAGTTAACATTGTTATGTTGGGTTTATAGCTTCCCACTTTGAGATTTTACAGAGATAATATTTTTTAAGTTATACACAATAAAACAATGTTACATTCTGTGCCTGCAGACAAGGCGGGTAGGGGGACGACACGATGTGTGATCCACAGCAGTAATGGCGCGGGGGAGTCGAGGTAAATAGAACCAATGTGACTCGTAGCAAGAATAAAATTTTCACGACACAAATTATTAAAATTACGTTTCGCTGACAGACATTGGATTAAACTACAGGTGCCACGTTGCAATTTTCTCCCCTCTCCCTAACGGAGACGGCGCGGAAAAACCCTGAAAATTCTGTTTTAAACCATTTTCACTATTGTTCATTTAAACATAGCATAAAAGTAAAAAAGCGGCAACTATATATAATAGCTTTTACCTTTCCTGAAAAAAAAAATCGTATTCCGAGACCATTTATTTACTGAGATACGTGAATATAGCATATTTACGGTTTATTCACACTTTTAGAACCAAACATTTGAAAAACACAGCAACCTAACGACACGTTATGTTATTTCCTAAATATGTCATGTATCACAAGCATTTAATACTTGTGTTAACACTAAAGTTTTAATTTCATTGAACGTTTACATATATTTTATATATGAATTATAACATTTCATTTATGACTAATAGGAAAAAAAACAGGGAGAAAATACGTGTATTGTTAATACCTAGTAAGAAATAGTTCTTATGCAAAATATTATTACACTGAGTGCGCACGTACGCGGTGCGTTGTCCCTCTGATGTAATTTGCTAAGCCTTGTTTGCACGAGGCGGAGGGATATCCTGGAAGAAGAACTTCATCAGGGCTTCAGAAAAATTGGAAATAACCGTGGATGGACTATACGTGCAAACACTCATTTTGGAGACAATATTTTACTAGGAAGTAAGGCTGGAGTCACAATAGCCCGTCGTATCTGTCACTCGTCCGTCCGTTCGTCGGTCACGTGATCTTCAACCAATGGCAGGGCAACGTATTTTTATATCCCTCCATCCGCCAAATATTTACCAAACTTTAACTTTCGATGGTCGGGCGGATGAACCACCGCCTTCTGACGACATTATTTAGACGGGAATACGCATTTTGAAATAAAATGCAAGGCGGTGGATCTGTGTTTATTTATCTTTGAAGGTAAGTTCAAAAATGTTAAATGTAAAATATCTCTTAGTATATATTCTTATTACGTAAAATAATATATTTTCTTAAAATGGTTTTCTTTTGAAAATGTATTTCCAACCAAAATATACCTCCAACAAAATAAAAGATCACGTTGTTAAGTTGTCACTGAAATTTTTCCGTACAGAAGGGATGATGGACGAGGGATTGTTGTGGATTGCTTTCAGCAGACGGACGAAAACGATAGACGGATGATTGCCGGACGGACGGCCGACTGACGGGTTCGACGGACTATTGTGAGTCCAGTCTGAGTTTTCCTGAACCGCCCTCAACTCCAACAACCCCCTACACAGAAAAAAAAACTTGTAAACCGAACTGAAAATTTCTTGTAATAATACAAAAGCTAGTACTTTACAACAAAGTTGTTTATAAACCTGTTGCATTTGTACTTTGGTGCAAAAACCAGGATTTGTGGAACTACGGAAAAGTCCTTGCGGTACCGTAAACCGGGGTGAGTAAGAACATAGGGGTAAATAGGAACACAATTTTCCAAAACTGTTTAATGTACTACCATATTTGTTTTTAAATTAAAATTTATTACATGAGAGTAATTCTCTTTAGACTCAGTAAAATCTCTGATGTGTTATCGTGTAGTTAATAATCAAAAACAGTGTTGAAAAAATTGTGTTCCTGTTCACCCCCTGTGTTTTTATTTACCCCGTTTTACGGCAACGCTGATACTTGTGACATTTACAAGCTTTAACTTCTAAGGTTACCTTATCTGGCAAGTAATCTTACTAAAAGCCAATTGTTAGTGTGTAGCCGCTAGGAGACTCACCGGAGAGTAGCAGCTTCTCCTGGCGGTCGTTCTCCCTCTGGGTGCGGCAGCGGGTCTCCATCGACCGGTGGGTCTCCAAGAAGGCCTTCCTCTGGCCGCGGTCCGTCAGGTACTTGGTGTACATGCCGGCGAAGTTGACCGCGATGTACAGCGTCGAGTTGGCAATCGGCTGGTACAGGTTCGTCCTCAGGTCCTGTCAAGCGCGACCTCGGTGTACGCTTGCGGAGAGCGATCATTTGGGGAATCACTTCGGACGTACGCTATTGCAGAGCTACTGTGTGTATGCCACCAAGGAAAACGCGGACAGTGACGTTAATCCGTTCAGCCACAATGCCCCACATAGAGAGCGTGTTGCACGGAAAGAGTGAGTGAGTGAAGAGTTTTGTGCGGCTCTTAACGGCGAGGTCTTGAGAGCCGGCGAGGGTGAAGCGAGGTGAGCGCGGAGCAGCGCCGGAATGAAAGGACGGGGAGAAAACGGGAGATCAAAGAGAAAACCCCACTGACCAGCGGCATCGTCCGGCACGATTCCTGCTTGCGGAAATCCGGGAGCGATCCCGCCGGGAATCGAACCCGGTTCGCCCAGGTGGGAGGCGATCAGGCTAACCGCTCAGCCACCGCGGCCCCTGCACGGAAAGAGGATTTGTGCTTTGACTGTACGCAAAGTGGAAACACCGTCCAATAAAGTCATTTCCCTTAACTTGTTTAGAAACCATTTGTTGCTGAAACCATACTTTGTGTTCGTAAATAACTACTGCTTATAACATGGAGCGCGACATGCATTGCTCATTGCTCCCGAGGACAGAGTGAGTGATAGAGTGATATAAGCACAGTTAAGGACATATAGTTAGCTCTCTGTAACAACTGACGTTATAAATGTATCGGTGGCTGAAATGCTTAAAACATACGTGAAAACAAGTCAAGAAATACTTAAATAATGAATATAATTCCACAATGAATTTAGTTACGTGTTATTGACAACAGCTTGTCTTGTCTTGTTTGCGTGTATGCTTTTAATTTGAATATTTGTGGTTTCTTCTGGCGACGTAGCTCTGAAATGGCGTATGCCTGAAGTAATTTCTTAGTTGATCACTAACCCCCCATTGAAAGTAACATTCAAAGAGATCACAGAGTATTTTCTCTCGCGAAAACACTCTAAGGCTGTGTTCCCGATAGCCAAAACACCCACACTCGTACACTCGCACTCGGAAGTGACATCAGGAGGTGCCATTTCATTCCACTGATCGACCATTGACAGACTGAAATCACTAATTCACATTTTGGGGGGAAAATTTGTGATTACGAGTAAACTTTCAACATATCAAGTACAAGCCTGCAGCTTTGTGAGTATTTTGGGAATTGTCTAGGTAACTCTTTAATTTCTAGTTTTACTGAACCAATCAGAATTCAGCTACTTTAACTGAAATTCTGCAACTTCTGCGATTCGCTGATTTTCCTGTTATTACATTACTACAAAGTACCATTAAGTTCTTTTCCCACAGGAAAATACAATCTACGAAGAATGGAACAATGAGCACTGCAGTCTATAGTTCACGAAATGTTAACGATCAATGTACCAGACATGCTATAATTTGCTCGGTTAAATATTCCACGAAATATAACTACTTTAAACAGTTTTCTATTAAAACATAAACTTAATTTTACACAAACTGATTTCAACATTTAAATGTTTGCTTTTTCGGCTATATGAATCGTAAACAAGTTTCTACTAAGATTTATCTTACAATTACCATTTTTTTATAACCGTAGAATTTGCAAAGTAATATAATGGCTATAAATACAGACAAATCGCAAAATATTTTCTAAATTGATGATTCAACAATATAGTTTTGACAAGGCCAAACTCTGCAGACCTACAGGAGATGTTCAGTATTTAGAGTATCTGAATTCTAACTTGCCTAGTGAGATGGAAAGTAGCTTTATAAACACATAAGTTTGAATTTAATCAGTTTAATGGTGCCAGAGATTTGCCATACAACACTACAAGAATAGCACAGTCACTTTGTAAATAACATACTACTTTATAAAAATTTTAGGTGGCATTCCACAGAAATGTTGCATGCAAAATGTGGTAAGAACTGGCTGAGAATTTGCTGAGATATCACATTTGAGTTTAAATTTCAGGAGGCAGTATAATTCAACGTAGCACTTTGAAGAAGGTATTTATTAATTTATTTAGTTAACTCGACAAGAGTTGTCGGTGTGGTAAGTAGGGTAAAATTTTGTTTTATTGTTTAAGAGATATAATGTGAAATATAAGTAGTAAAAAAGGCAGCTACTTTGAAAATATGTATAATTTCCATTTAAAATTACTGTATTCATGCTCTCTGTAATACAACTATTAGCACGTCATATTTATTGCATTCGTTCACATAGTTCATAAAATATGGAAAAAGAAAACTTTTTATTACGCCATCTTATAAAATAACTGGAAAAAGAGACCGTAAATAAGAATATTAAATCCTCGGAATAGGGAACAGGCAGCGTACCAAGTTAAAGCAAAATGATCACGTCTGTATCGTTATTATTAGCAGTTATCGATTTGATAATTGGACACTGCATAGCCTGAGAGCCTCGTGAATATAGTGTATTTCAGTCGTAGAGAGAAAATGGAATAGAGTGTTCATGACAGCTGCGCAGTAGCCACTCACTTTGTTCCAACAATGAACTGCTTATCTGCCAGTAGCACTATACAAAATAACGTGGATGGGATTTGAGGCTAGGAGACTGTTTACGTTTTTATGCAAGCACGTGCATTGAAATGTTTGTACATGTTCTCTATAGACTATTTTTGGTTTCTTTACATTTTCTGAGCCAAACATTTGGAAAATCACCACATGCATAACGTGTTNCGTTTTTATGCAAGCACGTGCATTGAAATGTTTGTACATATTCTCTATAGACTATTTTTGGTTTCTTTACATTTTCTGAGCCAAACATTTGGAAAATCACCACATGCATAACGTGTTTAGTTATTTACTAACTACGCCATGTTTCACAACCATTTTACACCTCTGTTAACATAAAAGTATCTTATTTTTCGTTACATTAAAGTTTTATCTATGTTTAAATTATAAATTATAATCTTTCATTTATAATTATGATAAAAAATTTGTATTGGTAGCGCCTAGTAAGAAATAGTTCTCATCCAAAATATTGTTAAAACTGGGTGGGTACGAATTCGGTGCGTTGTCCTTTGGTGTAATTTTCAAGAGTTGGGTAAACTTTGTTCTGCACGAGGCGGAGGAATATCCTGGAAGCAGAACTTGAGCAGGGCTTTAGAAAAGTTGGAAGTAACCGTGAATGTACTATACGTAGAGATGATGGTTTATCGCGGGAAAAGTTGATCGTTTGCTAGGATTCTACATACTTTACATATTTACATATTTCCGAAAGTTTTCTTTTGGCCGTCGTGCATGTATGAAGCTACGGTTCAATTTAAATGGGCCAACGAGGATTCTGGTACTCTTAAGCAGAAAGTTTGTGATTGGACTGCAAAGAGCTTACACGAGTCAAAATCTTGGTAATCTAATCATAAAAGGATCAACCAGCTATAGCGTGGTCAGAGATATATATGTGGCTTAAAATTATTTTCGCGATTTTCCATTATTAGGGACAG
Source organism: Clitarchus hookeri (assembly GCA_002778355.1). Lineage (NCBI taxonomy): Eukaryota > Metazoa > Arthropoda > Insecta > Phasmatodea > Phasmatidae > Clitarchus > Clitarchus hookeri. The sequence goes on from NQII01002053.1 coordinate 30,158, forward strand.
GTGTTTTTCGCGAAAATATCTATGGCCATGCTAGATTTCAATATTCTACGTCTACAACCACAACTTCCTTTGGTTATTGGCCGCGTGTCTACGTGAGAAGACATATTCTTATTTGACTGGGCCAATCGTAATAAATCACTCAGATACTGAAAGTCCACGATTCGCGGGTAGACACTTGAGGCACGTGACATTTAAAAACCATCCAACCACGAAAGTGCAGCTGAACAAAAGTTTTTTGGAGTACGACTGTTATTTTTCGCGAAAAACACCTGTCCCTAACCATCGTCGCTAAGTATACGATGGCAGTACACGTGCTACAGTTCGACTGGCCGGCGCAAGGAGCGGCACTCACCATCTGGCCGATGTACATGTTGACGACGGAGATGATGATGTGCACGACAGCCGTGGCGACGCCCAGGATCATGCACCAGCGCAGGGGCAGGGGCAGCATCGCGTACGTCACGAACACGATGAAGAGGACGTACCACACCTGGTACTGCGACGTGAAGCCGATGCCGGAGCCCACGAACCCTGGCGGCGCGGGAACAGGAGCACACAGTACAGACCTTCGGGAGGCCAGCAGGAGGCGCGGAAACTATCTGATATAATAACATACATGTGTTGCAGATTAATGAGCTGGTTATTGAGTGGAAACCTTCCCCCAACAAGAGTAGAGCGTATTCGCTGTGAAGAAGTATCTAGTTTTGTTAAAGGACGTTGGATGTATTGTGAAAATCATTTAAGACTTGTAGGTTTAAGTAACATGCATTGTAACTGTACTCATCATTGGCACGTCGTGCGTTTATATTGTTTCAATTGTAATAGTCACCGGGAGGTTAAAGAGAAATTAAATGGCAGCTGGGAACAGTGCCTCTATGGTGTTTGCAATGATGGACAAGTTAAAGTGAGTGAGTGAGTGAGTGAAGAGATTCGGGCGGCTCTCAGCAGCGCGGTCTTGAGAGCCGGAAAAAAAGATTGTGGAGTCTAGCTTGTTGCCTAATGAATCCGCGAATTTTCCCGGGTCTCTAGAAGTTGCCGCTGATAAGGAGAGACTTGCAAAATTTGCGTTATTATTAAGTGACGAGCTATACTTCACTGCGCTACAGACACACGCTTATTCGCGATTTCATTGGCTGCTGGAATTGATACACGGTAAATAACCTGCGTGGCCGTATTACAGGATATTTATTGGTCATTGTACCGGCGAATTGCCGTTACTGGCTGAAAGAGTCTTTTAGGTATGTCACACAAACTGTCGCCAATGGCAGAAGTCAAGTGAAGGTGTAGGATTCTGCAGTCTAGTGTGTTGCCGGAAAATACCGCGAAGGTTTATTCTACTCAGGTTTGGAAACTCAATGCTATTAGTCAGGCAAGTAAACATTTTTGTTGGCAGGTGGTACTGGTGTTGCATCTGTGCCGGATTTTCTCCGTTTTTAAAGTAAAATAATGGGATAATTAAAATTTTTATAAAATAAATATAAATGTATAAACTTTTCCTATTTACATTGTGCGAGAACGTGCGCAAAGAATAATCTTAGTTCTTCGTCTAGAGTGGAGTTTAACGAATTACGTCCACGTGTTGTTTAATATCCAGTCGTAAAACCAGATTTCCGAAACTTTGGATTCCATAATTTACCTTATTTAAATTGAACAACAGATGGAAAAATTCCTATTGAAGACAGCTTGGCCTTAAAATTCGTAATTTTCATTGACATAAGGTGTTTAAAGTTTTACTTTTACTGTTCATACTTGTAAATACAATTGGAGGGCAGGCCTAACAGTTAGAAATAAAACCGATATGCCCACTTAATTTTTCCACGGGCACGTAGAATATATATCAAAATGTGGACCAAACATGAACTTTTACACGCAGATGAACAGAATTTCACAAGTTACCATGAGATGAAAAACGGTCTTCTTGAAACACCAATGCTTAAATTTTCCATATGCCAAATTCCCCCAACAAGGAATCTCAGTTTATTCCCAAACCGAATAAAATAAATCTAAGTCTTGAATAACCAATAAACAATCATCCTAGAGAATAGTTTTTTTCCAACTTTGTGAGCGAATATTTTACCATAGTAAAGTATTATTTTAGCAGGTTGTAATGATGCAATATGCTTAATTTTTCGGGACACGAGTGTAAATTCTTTTGTGTGTATTTAGCTTTGGAAAGCCTTGTAATATTTTATCAAGTTTCAAGTAAAGCCGCGGTGGCTAGTTTCCCGTGTTTGTTGGTCGAGCAGACGTGTGCGGACATCTGCTGTTTACGTCCGTTTACCGTCTAGTTTCGAAAGGTTTTCGAAAGTTGTTGTTTTGGTTATGTGGCTGCGACGTGAC
>NQII01002053.1:34099-51767 GCA_002778355.1 Clitarchus hookeri
CCTCCTGCCTTCGGAACTTAAGTCTTGCGATGCAAGTTAAGACATTAACAAACTGTAAACTACTGTGGCGCTGTTTTCTGCACTGGGATAACTAATTGTGAAAGTTCGTACTCTGCAAACTGGAAAGTCGTCTGTGCAGCACTGTGAAACTTCAATGATAAATAAAGTATAAAGCAAACTAATCTGGAATTTCTTCTTTTTACTTAATCGGTGTCACCTGGAACTGAGTCTCGTATTCTACCTATGAGCAAGCTGTGGCAACAAGTAATACTTCCGCAACGTTACAATATGGCGCCTACCTGTGAGGCGGTAATATTATAAAGACGGAACTTTACAAGGTTATATTGCCTGCAAAGAATATACACATTTACAACGTTAGAAATATCTCGACACACAGCGATACTTCACTGTGGCAATAAAATATTTGTTCATGAGATTGGCAAAAATTGCTGCTTGTGATGTACCTTTTTTGGATTTACAACACTGACTGCCAGAAACATGTACATTTCGATTATTGTGTTTAGAATTGATGTCCCACGTCCTCTTTAGGAGAAGACTCAACACTTTCCCACAGGTAAATAGTCGCCATTTTGGAGATTTAATTAGGCTATTTTCTTCCACAACATCTTTATCCGATTTATTTCTGAAAATACAATTCTATAAGAAAGTTGTTACAATGACCGAGAGTTTAGCTCACCGGACTCTCACACAATAGCAATCCAGGCTCGATTCCCGGCGTTATCACTCGAGGAATTTTGCATGTAGGAGACATGGTGGACATTGACAAAGAAACTTCTCGGGGGCCCCCCGTCTCTTTCAGTTGTGCATCACGTCGCTTCGCAATTCACACATCGTCTCAACGCATTCACTGGGCACACCGAGCGGTTACTACTTTAAATTATATTAGAGCATAAAAATACATATTTATATATTTTCTGANATTAGAGCATAAAAATACATATTTATATATTTTCTGAGTTCATAATTTTTTAACTGCTGGGACACAAACATGAAGCGGAAAATTATCTGCAAAACAGTTATGCAATTGTGTTTCAGTGCAGTTTCGTTACATCAGAAATGTTTCGCAACTGGATACAATTCTAGTAGTTACTGAAGCTAGCTAGCTCTCTCTCTCTCTCTCTTTTTATATATATATATAGACACACACAGAGGTGACAAAAGTCATGGGATAGCAATATGGAAATATACAGATGGCAGTAGTATCGTGTACAAAATGTATAAATGGGCAGTGCATTGGTTCGGCTTTCATTTGTAGTCAAGTGATTCATGTGAAAAGGTTTCTGACGTGATTATGGCAGCACAACGGGAATTAACAGACTTTGAACGCGGAATGGTAGTTGGAGCTCGATGCATGGGGCATTCCATTTCGGAAATGGTTAGGGAATTCAACATTCCGAGATCCACAGTGTCAAGAGTGTGCAGAGAATACCTAATTTCAGGCATAACTTCCCAGCATGGACAACGCAGTGGCCGACTGCCTGCACTTAATGACCAAGACCAACGACGTGTGCGCAGAATGGTCAGTGTTAACAGACAAGCAACACTGCGTGAAATAACCGCAGGAATCAATGTGGGACGTACGACGGACGTGTCCGTTAGGACAGTGCGGCGAACTTTGGCTTTACTGGGCTATGTCAGCAGAAGACCGACTCGAGTGTCTTTAATAACAGCAAGACATCGCCTGCAACGTTTATCCTGAGCTCGTGACCATATCGGTTGGACCATAGACGACTGGAAAACAGTGGTTTGGTCAGATGAGTCCCAATTTCAGTTGGTAAGAGCTGATGGTAGGGTTCGAGTGTGGCGCAGACCCCACGAATCCATGGACCCAAGTTATCAACAAGGAACTTTGCAAGCTGGTGGTGGCTCCATAATGGTGTGGGCTGTTTTTACATGGAATGGACTCGGTCCTCTGGTCCAACTGAACCGATCATTGACTGGAAAGGGTTATGTTCAGATACTTGGAGACCATTTGCAGCCATTCATGGACTTGATGTACCCAAACAACGATGGNGGAATGGACTGGGTCCTCTGGTCCAACTGAACCGATCATTGACTGGAAAGGGTTATGTTCAGATACTTGGAGACCATTTGCAGCCATTCATGGACTTGATGTACCCAAACAACGATCGACCTTTTATGGATGACAATGCGCCATGTAACCGGGCCACAACTGTTCGCGATTGGTTTGAAGAACATTGTGGACAATTCCAGCGAATGATTTAGCCACCAAGATCGCCCGACATGAATCCCATCGAACATTAATGGGACATCATCAGGTCAGTTCGTGCACAGAATCTTGCACTGGCAACACTTTCGCAATTATGGACGTCTATAGAGGCAGCATGGATCGATATTTCTGCTGTGGACTTCCAACGACTTGTTGAGTCCATGCCACATTGAGTTACTGCACTTCGCCGGGCAAAAGGAGGTCCGACACGATATTAGGAGGTATCCCATGACTTTTGTCGCCTCTATGTATATATATATATATATTTGTAGGATAATCAAATTGCTCTGCTGTAGGAACTATATATTTGTAGTTACAAATATAGTCATACAGATGACCACAACACAAAGTTTCTATTTATGTTAGAAATATTTAGATGGTACCAAAATTCCATCTGATTTATGTCTCTGTATTAACAGTCTTCAAAGGTACTCGGTCATGAAATGTTATTCCAGCAGTTGTATTCTTGCTGTGGATAGTAGCGATTACACTTGGAAATATCTCTTATCTGTGTGATGACGCTGCCATGTGGTGAACGTCGGGGGATGTAAACATCCAAATGTTTAAGTGACCGCATTTTTGAAATTGTAATTTTTTTTTCCGATATTTTACATCTTTTTATTTAAACGCGAACATTTAATTTTGCTCGGGCGCGCGGAATGTCTTGGCAAATTTTCTGACTTTTTGCAGTACGACTTGTGTTACTTTGGGCACATTTGTTATCTTCCTTAGAGAGAAGTGATTTATTTATTGTTGTTATTTCGAAATAAAAACCAAACTAGCAAAAATTCAAACATTTCCAACTTATTAAACACGATACACTTTGTTGTGTTCTACACATTGTGAAAAAATATTACGAGGCTAAAGGGATTTGCACAATGAAAAAAAAAAAGTAGTAAGCAGTTAGCTCCAAATATTTAATTTACCAAATAACGATCCTAATGCTTAAGTTCTACTTACAGAAAAGCATTTCACAATGTGTTATTTGAAATTAAAAAGAAAGAAGCTTTTATTTTACAGTATTTTTACAGTCGACAATTTTTTTTGTAGTAGGCCGACATGAGTAAATTATGGATATCAGTTATTTAAAATCAACATTTATAAATGCGCTAATTTAAATATATGCTTATCTGTGATTTTCGTAACTTAAGACTTGGGTACTGATTTCTCTAGTCACACAATTTTTCTTCTGCTATAATTAGACCGCGGTCACACGGGACACACAACTACCATATTTCAAAAACTTTCAACTCTGCAAAAGTTTAAGGTGGAATATCAGATGACATATTTGCTCGTAATTTGCGTGCAGAGCTATCTACCTGAAGCGAGGGCGGATACAAGCGAAATTGCATGCACGCAGTTCACGAGTTTCCCGCTAGGTAACACTATTATCGCTTAAACAGGACAGAAGCTGCAACACGTAACAAGGCAAAGGAGGCGCAGCACGGTGCTATGCGCTGTTGCCAGTTCTCTTGCAAACACACTCCCGACCGGGTGGCGGTGGTTCCTCGGTTCGCGCCATAGAGGATGAAAGAAAGTCATCGCTCTGGCCATTTATGCCTCAAAACTTTCAAACCCCGAAACCAGTACAAAATACAGACATGACTCTTTTCACAGTTGGAAATATGTTTCATTCTAATCAAATAATACATTTTTTTTAAGTTTACATATATAAATACATACACCTGTTGTACCTTCATACGAAGTAACATATACGGAGGTAGTTAATGACTATTCTAAAATCGAAATAAATAATTTTTAACGTACCTGTTCAATGCACACATGTGTCAATATACTTGCACTTCTTAAACTACAACAAAGTAATATAATGATTCTCGCAAAGTGATATCGCAACTTGGGATGTCTAGTTCAAATACAGCATCTACATTTACTTTAATTTACGTATTATTTACGTTAATATACCTAACGATTACTTGATTATGCCAAGAGCATGTCAAAATATTTGGTCTACAGATGTGCAGTGTGTCGAACAATATAGACATGTTCTAAGAACGCGAACCTATTTTAGGATGTCTTACGCATGCTTTCAATGCCTAAGTAGGGTCACCTGATTTTTGTGAAAAGAATTCCGCGCAACAATATCATATTCGAAGTTTGTCTTGATAGGAAAGCATTTCTTACTAGACCAAGCCAATCACATTTAGGTTACTCTAGGAGTAAAAATTTATAATTCGCTGACAGACGCTAAAAAGCAGTATCATTTAAAATCATCCAGTTATGAAAGAGAACCTAAGTTTAAGTGTTTTAGAAATACAGCAAATCAGGATCATTTTTGTGAAAAGCTGGCGTCTCCACTAATTAGTGAATACAGCCATTGGGCCGATTAAACATTTCTGAAGCAATACACTGTACATATATACGATGAAAGATGCAATGTTAGTTTTCCTTTCACGCTTTGTTACAGTTGAGTCTCTATAAATATTTAATTTATAATGTTGCACCATACTACATAAAGAATATATCCGCCCAAAGGGTTATTTCTAAATCTGAGTATAGGCTATTCACGGTAAAGTGAGCACTTTTCAGGCCCTAGTTAATTTTTTCTGTGGGCCATTTTTAAAATCCTTTAACCACCTTTTTAGATTAATATTGCCACGTATATAATAAACACATTGTGTATATTCCACCACACTCGGAAATTAACGTATAAGGCTAAAATAAAATATATAATTTGACTATCATTCCAAATGAGAGGGCTTTCAAAAGTGCTCACTTTACCGTGAATAGCCTATATCAACAATGTGTTATGAACCTAGACTTATAGGTAGAGCCAGTGAATTTTCGCGAAAAAATCTGAGCACATGGTAGATTTCAATATTCTAAACACAAACAGAAATTTTTATTCTGCCATTGGTCGCCCTCCGCACGAGAAGCCGTTTCTCTTTTTAACAGGGCCAATTATAATTCAACAACTTTGGCAGTGAACCAAAGTTATGGTCCATACGGTATAAGAAGGCCACTTTCTGACAGTTAGTGAGTTGCACCTTGACGTTTACGAAACAAACAACGTGCCATTTACAAAATACTGTATCAGCTGATGCACGAACGAACAAAAGTCAAAATTACGTTGGCTATTCTGAGTGCACTACCGATGCACATCACAAAAGCAGAAAATACGCGGATAAGAAAGAGTTCTTACATTTATTAACACATTTTATTTTACAAGGTCACAAAAAAATGGTTGTTAGTGTTAAAAACTAAACTTCGTGATATTGTAGTTATATATATATGTGTGTGTTCAAACATGAAATGTAGAATAGAACGATAAAACGCGGAAAAGTTTTCTGAAGTTGTGCTAACTTCAGAAAGCTTTTTCACGTCGTATCATTCGTCTCCAACCTCGCTTTCAACACGTCCTTGATATTAATTCCAAAAGCATACAAAAATATTGCATAATATTGTTGAGTTATTTTTTCTAATAGTTTGACGAAACGACACGAATTTGAAATATATTCCCAGCCGTAATATAAGAACAATCAACTTTAAAAAATACGCTATCTGTTATCGAAAAACAGCGGCTCAAACTTCACCGTGACTTTTAAAGTAACATATATTTAATGTACAACGATTCGGAGTACAAGTAATTTATATTCAGCTGGTAATCGTTCGTCTACGTAAATTATACGCCATATTGTTCTCTCGAAACCCATCTCCTTGTTTCCGTAGAAAGTGACACGCGTTAATCGTTTTTAAGCAATTCTAACGTTATTCCACGTCACATATTTCCAACTCGAATATATTAGCTATAACGTCCAAAGTGTGATAATAGATACAACAGACCGTCTCGCAAATGTTAACCCAAATTCACTATCTCGGACAAATTAAAAAAGTTAGCAAATATTTAATTATTTGCAACATTTTATATTTTTACTTTTATTACCTACTTATTTTTTTAGACAGATGTCAGTCTTAAAGTATCTTAGAATTTGTTTAGCATACAGTACAATGGCAAGTGGATTAGCTGACAGCGTGTTGATAAAAAATACAGCCCCGACTTGATGGACCAGCTGATGGCGGAAGGATACATAGTCACATGTAGTCAGACGTAAACAGTGGCGATACTTTCACAGATCTGTCAGAAAGTGGCCTTCTTATACAGTATGGACTATATTAGCGTACTAAGAGTTAATATGTTAATGCAGCGAATCGAGAACGGTAAACAACCGTACAGTGTTTTGAAATATAATTTGTCTCGAGATATTTTCGCGAAATTTTACTGCCCCTACTTATAGGTTCCGATCAAGACTCACATTCTTGATTTAAAACCCACTTGTATAATATTTAAGGTTTTAAAGTAGTCTTGAAAACACTAACGTGTACTTAAATTATAATATTCTTAAAATACATTTTGTAATTCAATTTGTGTGAAAGTTGTTTCTAGTATTTATTCAGTGGCGTAGCAATAAATTTCTCAAGAGAGGGGTTACANCTGAAGGAAGGGGGGGGGGGAGGTTATACTGGCATTAGCGGTGCTGACGCATGTGTTAGGACAAGGGTGTCCACTGAAATTACATTTTGGAATTCCCTGAATTTTCCCTGTTTTACATACTGAACCTTACCATTATCCCTGACCTGTTTCCAGAACCGAATCTTCAAATACCAAATTTTTACACAACTGACAGAAAAAAAAGCTATTAGTGTAGTTAAATTAAATTATACTGCAGTAACACCCAAATCCAATAGTGACAACATGTTATTCAGCTCATCGACATTTCTCGCGATACACGTTATTGACTTCACTAGAGTGACCATTACAAACACGTAAATACTATATTTTGTACGTATAGGCCGTATGACACTTGAAAAATATGTATTATTGCTAGTTCATAAACTTAAAAATAGAAATTTTAAAACGCATATGCTCATAATTACATCATCACGTATTCGCACAACTAACAACTTTTGCAGAGTAGCAATTATTTACATTTTCCCTGGCCCAGGTGAAATACCCTGACATTTCCCTGACTTTTCTGTGTCACGTGAAATTTCCTGGCTTTTCCCTGTTTTCCCTGTGGGTGGACACCGTGAATTATTAGAACAAGAGTTACTTCACAATATTATAACATGCATCATAATTTACAGCAATTATGATTTTATCAAAATGAAAGGTCTATTAGTACTTTTATTCTATTAGTTGTCATCCGAATAAAAAAAAAGGTGGGGAAGGTTACAACACTCATATCCCCCCTATCTGGCTCCGCCGCTGATATTGGTGTACAAGTGTATGCAGTGTCAAATATATGACAGTATATTTTCTGTTTGTCATAATTTGAAAGCAATTCTGCTTTGCAGGATTTGTGTTATATCGTATAAATACTGAATTCCCTTAGACAGAAAATATAAGAAGAAACATTCTGTGTGCAAACTCTGCCAGAACATTATCACTTCAAATCTACTTTAGAAAAGTCGATTTACAGTTTCAAAAGAGCGGGAACATCGCTTCACACTACACCACCACGATGTTTATGAGATGATAGCATTAGTTTCTTTAAATAACGGAGAATTTCAATGCTAGGTAAGAAACACAAATAATACTAAGTAGCAAATAAACATTATTTACTCTACGTATCACTAATTCTGCTGTACGTTCTTGCCAATACCTGGTCATTTTCTTTCATAAACAAGTTACAGAAACCACATATAAGGTGACATCTTGTAGAGCCCGAACGTAATCTGAAACCAATATTAGTTAACAGTTTTTCAACTAAGTTAGTTTTGAGCTGTGCTTTGTTTAGTGACCGAGTGCTGCTTATTTATTTATTTTCATAGCCCCACGTGAATACGCAAATTACGTTATGTGAGTCGGCTGGGATGCATATTGCAAATTAAATTAAAATATTTCTACTCGGAGCCTGTGAGAATTCATTAGCATAACTGGCCGAGTAAAAAAACAAAGACATGTATCGTACTGAAAGAAAACGTAAATATATCGGAGGCTGACTCTAACGCCCGAGGCTAGTGCTAGTACTTTATTTTCTCTATGGCCCGAGGCCCGTGACAGTGGACACTCGAAAGCGAACTGGCAACATTGTCCGAAGACATCACGAGCACAGTCCTTGTAGTTCCGTTGTGTCGTGCAGAGCGCAGCAGTAATCCGAGCTATCTTCACGGCAAATAATATGAAAGTCACGTCTATATCATTGTTGGCGTAGTGTTTAATTGCACAGCTTAGTTTTCATTACCGGTCACACAAATGAAGAATTTGTCAGCTGTTATGTGTTCTAGAAACATGACAGAATGCCACAACTGGGNTCATTACCGGTCACACAAATGAAGAATTTGTCAGCTGTTATGTGTTCTAGAAACATGACAGAATGCCACAACTGGATAAATGTTTAACTATACGCAAATAAACATACGAAATTTTTTTTTTAATAATGCAGTCTTTGGCAGATTGAAAGCTGCCACATACAGTGACTATTAAAATTATTTAAGTAAGTGTTACAACTTCCTACGAGTAAAATGTTTGTGTCTTGGCAGAGTGTATATCTCATATGAACCTATGACATCTTTTCGTTAAAGAATAAACATCAGTGTTGTTTATACAGTTTTTTTTATAAAAAAAATAAAAAAACATAATTTTCTTTAATATTCAATAATCTTATCGTTTCTAATTTTTATATTGTTTTTACACGAAATACTTTGACTTTACCAGTAATATTATAAACGTAAATTCGCAGAACTAGAACTCGGCACATATCTAACACTCCCCCTTAAACTGGCTTCGAATTTGTTCCGATTGCAGACACTTCTTGTTCAAACAACTTCGCGTAAGTAAACCAGAAAAACTTTTATTCTGTGTTGCGCTTTCATTGGCTGCCACGAAGTAAACCGACATTGTAATGAAGATGGCTGAAATTAGCGGGATTTTCTACTTCCGTTTAAATAAAAAAAAAGCCAAATCAAAAAGCGATATTCGTTATACTATTACAAACAACATAAGTTAAGTTGTAGTCAAATCCCCAATAAATGTTAGAAGCTGTTCATTATAAATTATTACGGGAGTATTTTTTTGACGTTGGGATTTCCTTGAAACAAATTCCGTTTACAAAAGCGATCAAACATGTCTGCCGAACGACTTTACAAGAAACATGTTTAGACCACCCGCGTGACCACAGCCTTCAGCAGTAATAAATTGCAACTTCATTCTGTATACTTAGATTTGAACCAAAGCGATGGAAAACTTTCATTGCTCTACTGTTTATTGCTTTAAGTTTTTCATTGTGTAAACCCCTTAAATGTTAAAGGTGAAGTGGATGGTGTAGGTACCTTGGGCATTGAGCAGGAACCAGGTGCAGATGGCGGCCCAGTGGAGGTAGTTGTTGGCGAAGCAACGCCACCAGCCCAGCACGCACACCGTGATGTTGGCAGCCATGGAGCAGGCGGTCCACGCTACCGCCTCTCCAGAGGGCACCTCCTCCAGGTCCTTGTCCAGCGCCCACACCACACCTACGCACAACACAACATGCATACAACACCACTCGTGAGCACGACACATCCTATATACAACACCACTCCTGCGCAAGCTACGAACTATCCACATCGTCACTCTTGGGGAGACTACGAACTATACACAATGCCACTCCTGCGCAGGCTACGAACTATACACAATNTCCACATCGTCACTCTTGGGGAGACTACGAACTATACACAATGCCACTCCTGCGCAGGCTACGAACTATACACAATGCCACTCCTGCGCAGGCTACGAACTATACACAACGCCACTCTTGGGGAGACTACGAACTATACACAACGCCACTCTTGGGGGGACTACGCACTATACACAATGCCACTCCTGCGCAGGCTACGAACTATCCACATCGCCACTCTTGGGGAGACTACGCACTATTGTGTTACGGTGAGGACGCGTCCGATGCTTGATAACACAACGCCACTCTTGGGGAGACTACGAACTATACACAACACCACTCTTGGGGAGACTACGCACTATACACAATGCCACTCCTGCGCAGGCTACGAACTATACACAACGCCACTCTTGGGGAGACTACGAACTATACACAACGCCACTCTTGGGGGGACTACGCACTATACACAATGCCACTCCTGCGCAGGCTACGAACTATCCACATCGTCACTCTTGGGGAGACTACGCACTATACACAATGCCACTCCTACGCAGGCTACGAACTATACACAACGCCACTACTGGGGAGACTACGAACTATACACAACGCCACTCTTGGGGGGACTACGCACTATACACAATGCCACTCCTGCGCAGGCTACGAACTATACACAACGCCACTCTTGGGGAGACTACGAACTATACACAACGCCACTCTTGGGGAGACTACGCACTATACACAATGCCACTCCTGCGCAGGCTACGAACTATACACAACGCCACTCTTGGGGAGACTACGCACTATACACAATGCCACTCCTGCGCAGGCTACGAACTATACACAACGCCACTCTTGGGGAGACTACGCACTATACACAATGCCACTCCTACGCAGGCTACGAACTATACACAACGCCACTACTGCGCACGCTACGCTGTATACACAACGCCCGCTGCACATCCTACAACACAACTGGTGTGCTATATAACAACACAAATATTGTACCTGGGCATGCCACATATTTCAGATCACCATAACTCCACGCCCCATGTACACTCGTGTGTGAAAAATGCAATACCACAAAGGAAACACACCGATGAAAGGAAACTCACAAGAAACAGAAAGCAGGGTGTGATATAAAAAAGATTAGAATTTGAAAATTATTGTTTATGTCTAAACGCAGCAGCGCCCTTTAGCGTGACGTATAAAAGAGTCCAAATAGAGAAATTCTAAGGATCCAAACAAGTTTAGTTCTTCATCTTCAGTGAGCTGTAGATGTTCCTACTGGAGTCTGTATGTCTCGTTGACGTGAAAGAGTACATTCTAAGCACATTACGGATTTTGAACAGAGCCGAATGATCGACTTTGTGAAGGAGAATTTCCATATCGCGGAATTGTTGTGTATACGAGGCATGGTGGCACGATAGTGATGAGAGCGTGGAAGCAGTGGACTTAAGAGAACAGGACGAGTCGAAAACCCGGAAATGGACCACAGTATTAGAGACACCTCATCCGCACAACTAAACGTGCTCGTACCACGATTCAACCATTACCTTGAACATGCCACATTTTGGACATCATGTTCATATTTAATAACACAGGCGGTTCAAATGGAACAGTTATTTCTTGTGCTTTAATATCTGCTATTTTTTCCAAAAACTGCGGGCATATATTTTGAAGTTGTGTTAATTTAACAGTATAAAAACCCCTGCATTTCACCCTCAGAACCAAAGAAAACTTCCATGGTGCTAAATAGAGAGTACTGGGTGTATTGGCGTAGTCAGAAATTTCTCAAAAGGGAAAACGAGGGAGTTACATTATAGGAAGTGAAGGGTGGGAAATTAGGACAAATTATAGATCACAATTACCTCTCAGTATGGAAAAAATGCACTGTAGGGAACAGTAACTGCTTATTTTTAATACAATTAAAGGATTAATAACGATTTTAATAATAATTGTTTGAAAGGTACGTTTACATACATTTGTATTCATGTCGTCTGTTCTAACAAGAGCTGCATAACAGGTTAGATACCGACTGTAATACCTGAAGTAATTTGATATACTCCACAATAGCGTGGAGACATTGTGTAAGTAAATTTTTGAACGTCACGGGATTCACGTGGTATTGACCACGAGTACGAATTTGAGATACTTTGTAAAGAGGAACTGCACCAAGGTCCCTCTAAAATGGAAATAGAAAAAAAAAAAAGTAATTCTTGTGTTTTATTAGGTCGAATCCGGAGTATCAGGTGCACAAAATGAGAACATACTGGTCTTTAAAAAGGCACGCTTATGACACCATCGGAACAAAATGCAAGAATTTCCAAGAGTTTAACTCTAAATATGGAGTGTAAAATACATATATGTACCGAAAGCCATCGCTTCGACAGTTGCTTGACTTAGAAGCCACACAACCTATCGATTGCTAGATTTAATTCAATTAATGGCGAGGGTGTCGCAATTATAAATGAAACCTTTTTTACTGGTTCTCAGTCGAATATTTGTAGACTTGGAAAAATTCGTCAGTTCATATTTTATAGGACGATTTTTAAACGCCTTTTAGCTCACATAGTAAAGCAATGGTTTCATATTCTTTAAAACAGCACGTGCATACCCAATACTTAATTATTAAGTTTCTAATCACCACCATTTAAAAATGAACATGAATTACCCTGAGTGTCGAACTTACTAAGGGAAACGTATGAGATCCGTTTCTCATAAGAATTCCGACAAACATAAATGTTTAATTTCCCAAGGAATTAGCGCAAAAGCACAATTTATGTTTTTACAGGTGGATGTAATATTCAATTGATCTGTCATGACTCCATCATGGCAGACGTGGCAATAGCTAGCGTGTCTCACTCTTATACTGCAGTTAGAAGATAATTAAAAACAAATTGTATTTAGACATACTTCTAAACGATGTGACAATTTTGTTACGTGTTTTTGTAAGTATGTACTCATTCTTTCAACTCAGAGCAACTTCTTGACTTAATCAGTGACCATCTGTCAACAGAGCGCGCAATATCATATACTCTTCACTGCAATCTTAAGGCCCTTTCAGACAATTAAATTTTCTTCAAATTACCTTCAATTTTTATTGAATTAAATTTATTGAATGCTATATGACGCCATATAAAAATCATTATAACGGCCATTTTCTCTTTCAATTTCTTAAATATCTCGTTTTCCTTAAAATTTTTTGTTTAGAACATGTTCTTTCTTGAATCCAAAATTTTAATCGCCGATCACAGCTTTTCTGACAATATTGATGAAAGTTATATCATAATAATAGAGTTTTGTGCACATATTTAAAGTTGTTACAAAATAAGGACTCGTATTTTTAAAAATAAAATGTACAATAATATGGAGAAAATTTGTAATGGTTTAACCAATTATTTTCGTGTCGTGCATGAGTCATATATACTTCTAAGAATTTACTTTTGGTATTTTTTAAACTGGTTTCGTTTAAAAGTATATGATAAATTTTCGTGTGGAGACTTGAAAGCTTATTGAATGCAGTTCATTGAAAGGCACATGAAGTGATTTTCTAGTTCTAGATGTAGAATTCAAGTAATTGATTTCAATAAATATTTGATCGTGTGAAATGGCCTTAAGAGTGGAATGCAGAGGTTTGTACGGCTCTTAACATCGGGGTCTGGAGAGCCGATGAGGGTGGAGCGAGGTGAGCATGGAGCACCGCTTGAGTGCAAGGGCGGGGGATACGGGAGATCCCCAAGAGAACCCGCCGACCAGCGGCATCGTCCGGCGCGATGCCTACGTGCGAGAACGCCCCGCCGGGAATCGAACCCGGGTCGCCCTGGCGGAAGGCGAGCGCCCTAGCCACTGTTTCACCGCAGCCCCTGCAATGCAAGAGTGAGACGCGCTAGAGACGACGGCGATGAAACACTCACCCAGGACGACCTTGAGCAGGGAGTCGACGACGTTGACGACGATGAGCGACCTCTGGCGCTGGCGGTGCGAGTAGCGCTGGTAGGCGAGCTCCAGGTGGTTCTCGCGGAAGCTGCTGGTCAGTGACGGGCAGTAGATGCCCTTGTACACGAAGCCCCTCTTGAAGACCGCGCCTGCGCACAACACAGCACCCTGCCAGCGGCGCGCCGAGAACCACGAGCCGAGGGAACTGGAGGCTGATCTAATGGCTTGAGTTCCTCCCTTGGCTCCTTCCTTAGTTTACACACTGGGTAAGGTTTATTCTACTCAGTTAAGGAACAAAACGTGATCTATTACTGCAGAGTTTGGCGTAGGGAAAATTTCCGCCGCTGTCTGCGCAGTGTTCCAAAAGGCAACTTTTAATTAAAATTTTAACATACTTTAAAAGAGCCATATATTTCTTAGTTACGAAGTTATTTTAAATTTAATTTATGATTATTACAACTATCCTTCTTTTATAACGCTGAAAACAAAGAAAATCTGATACATTGCCGATACTAGCGCTTACCTGGTGGCGAAAAGTTTTGGTTGTCAAACTTTTAAAATTGATTTTCTCAAACCTGTAGTAGAACCTTTCACTGGGTAAAATCATATTCTCGAAAACAAGAACACTGTTAATATTGTCCATTCAAGGTTACTTCCAAGTTTTCTGAAGCCCTGACAAATTTATACATATAGTATATGTATCCACCTCGTGCAAAAAAAGCTTTGCGAAGTCTATAAAATTACACCAATTGGACAACGGACCGAATTCGTGCGCCCTCAGTTTAATAATATTTCGCATAAGAACTATTTATTACTAGGTATTACCAACACACAATTTTCTTCCTGTTTTTATTCACATTAATTATTTATTAATTATTATAATTTGTAGACAAATTATAAGAAAAAAATCACTTTAAAAAAAAGGAACTTTTATGTTAACACAAGTATAAAACGTTTGTGATATATGGCATATGTAGGAAATAACCAAACACGCCATACTTGGGGTGATATTTCGAAGGTTTGATTCAACAAGTGGGAAGAAACTGAGAATAGACTATAATGCAGTATTAATACATATACACTGGAGAGCCAAAGAAAACTGGTATAGGCATGCGTATGCAAATAACAAAGGTATCGAACCAATCAGAGTAACGCGATGCGGTCGGCAGCGCCTGTATACTGTAAGACAAGTGTCTGGCAAAGTTGCTAGATCGGTTACTGCTGCTACAATGGCAGGTTATCAAGATTTAAGTGAGTTTGAACGTGGTGTTATAGTCGGTGCGTGAGAGATGGGACATAGCATCTCCAAGGTAGCGATAACATTTGGATTTTCGCGTACGACCATATCACGAGTGTACCGTGAATATCGGGAATCCGGTAAAACATCAAATCTTCGACATCGCTGCGGCCAGAAAAAGATCGTGAACGAACGGGACAAACGACGACTGACGAGAATCATTAAACGTGACAGACGTGCAACCCTTTCTCAAATTGGCGCAGATTTCAATGCTGGGGCATCAACAAGTGCCAGCGTGCGAACTATTCAACGGACCATCATTGATATGGGCTTTCGGAGCCGAAGGCCCACTCGTGTACCGTTGTTGACTGCACGACACAAAGCTTTACGCCTCGCCTGGGCCCGCCAATACCGCCATTGGACTGCTGATGACTGGAAACACGTTGCCTGGTCTGACGAGTCTCGTTTCCAATTGTATCGGGCGGATGGACGTGTACGGGTATGGAGACATCCTCATGAATCCATGGACCCTACATGTCAACAGGGGACTGTTCAAGCTGGCGGAGACTCTGTCATCCAGACATGAACATTATTGATCATATCTGGGATGCCTTGCAGCGTGCTGTTCAGAAGAGATCTCCACCTCCTCGCACTCCTATGGATGTGTGGACCACCCTGCAGGATTCATGGCGTGAATTGCCTCCTGCATACCTTCAGACATTAGTCGAGTCCATGCCACGTCGTCTTGCGGCACTTCTGCGTGCTCGCGGGGGCCCTACACGATATTAGGCAGGTGTAAACAGTTTTTTTTGGCTCTTCAGTGTACTTAGGTAGGAAATTGTAGAAACGTATTTAGATAATCTATCCAAGTACTGACATTTTTATGCAGAATTAGGAGCGTGCATCATAGCAGGCCTAACTCAGCTCTCCTGCACCCCTACAATATGCTAGAAATGTGTGCACAACGCGTTGGTTTTAGAACGGTAATTAGAAATTTTCCGCTTTGACGACGGGGGTTTGTGGTTTTTGCGCAATGCTAATCTACAAAGCCATACAAAAATGCAGATAATATCATTCTTAGTGCAGTTTTTTTTTGCATTTATCAGTTAAGATTCCAATAATGCCATAAATGAGGATTAGGATATTTTTTAAAACACTTTTTGTTTTACTGTTTGATCAGAAATGATCTGCGTGCAATATTGTCTGTACAAGTTTACGAATGCTGACCGACTGCAAGACGCAGTTGCCTGGAATGTAGTGGACGTTCTTAAAACTTAGTGTTGATTGGTATAGGCTGTTCACGGTAAATTTAGAGCACTTTTGAAAGCCATGCTTGAGATATACCTGTTTACAGGTCTAGTATTCTTACACCATAAGTCTATGCACAATCAACACTGTCGTGGGCCTCATCACTTTATTCATGCACCGGGCAAGTAAACATACGGGATTTTTATAAAATTAAATATCTTATTAATTGGTTTAGTGTTGCACTTGTACGCATAAAAAATAAAATAAATAATTTTACTATTCATAAATGTTTGCCTAACACTTGTAATTCAACGTTAGGAAATGGAACTACATTCCTTCCATCGTTACCAACTTAACTGGACACGTGTAAGTCAGTGCACTCGTTCAAATACATGCAAGTAGGGAGTGACATTTTTTAAAGGCAGATTACAAAAGTGACCAATCAAGTGTCATCATGTGCTTTGATCGTAATGCACAGTGCCCCACCCCTCAAGTATCCCTCTTTTTAACGGATCTCTAGAGCCACCACTTGCAGAGTGCGCCTAAAGCTGGAATGTTCGGATGTCTCCGAAACGTCTTCAACGACGCCATATTTGTGTGACGACCTACGGCTGGCTCAATTGGTAAGTCACTGCTCAGTAAATAATTTCCGGTATTTGTTCTTGTAGCTATACAGCGAAATATTGTGTATTTACAACACGTTGTTTTAGAAAACATAAAAAAATATTCTACGTAGCTGAACGTTTATGACAAATTTGAAGTCGACAACACTTGGTTATTAGAATTCAACGTTAGTTTTATATATTCCATATTAAGGTTTCGAGAAATTCGCTCTTATTTATTTGTAGTATTAAAAGCATATCTTTGGAAACTAATTTACAAACAATTTCTTGTACAAATAGAAAAAAAAAAATACAGCATGGTTTTTCAGTTCTGATGTCCCTAGGTTCGATCCCAGGCCCCAGCGGGCGGGAAATATTCTGACCGGGGGTTCTCACGTGGGGAGTGTGGCGGGCACTGCTGAGGTGCGGGGGGTTTCTCGGGGATCTTTCGCTTCCTCCCCCATCCTCATTCCGCTGCGTCTCCGCCCCATATCGTCTCACATAATCTATTCTTCGGGTTGGCTGGAGCGACAGGTCTGTCCCTCGGGTAGGGCAGCAGGCTCAGATCAGTGCAGTCTCCCATCATACCTTACGTAGCCCTGCCTTAGGCGAGAAATACATGTAGATTTTCATTTGTTGTCTGAAAAAGTTGGATGGCTTCAGTTTCCATCAAATATTTTTTATACAGGCATTTGCAACTTTTTTTTGGATGTTTAATATTTTATTCGCTCTTTTCCCAAAAAAAAAAGGGTCAGATCCGTTGTTATTTTTGGGCCCGGGG
>NQII01002053.1:51822-146217 GCA_002778355.1 Clitarchus hookeri
GGGGGTTTGGAAATATTCTGGTTCTTACAGATTTTTCACGAAATAGCCTGAGAGCGTAATGCTTTTTAACATTCTGGGTAAACACTATCAGGTTTTCTTTTATTTTGAATCTTGCATCAATGAGAGACCATTTGTTAATCTAACCGGTTCACTCAGGCCTCGGAATTCTGAAATACAGTATAGAACTTATGTGATTAGCGGGCACAGAACTACTGTGAATAAGTCACTCCACCTCATATAAAATGACGTAAGAGTGTTGTGAAATACATATTTAGTAGCGAAATATTTCCGCAAAAAATCACCGAGGGTCAGATTCAAGGAGCCGATAGTGGCTGAAATGTACATCATCCAGTGGCTGTCAGCAACCGAGTGTCCGAATGAACTAGACGATGCGGTGTAATACCACTTCCGCGTCCTGATTTGTGTCCATGAGTTTCGCACTCCGGCCGGCGTACGGCCTTCGACCTTAACCACGCGTAAAGAAGAAAATGTTTGTCGGCGATCATCACTTCAATATTCACGCCCGTCCACGCCTACAGCTGTGCTTCCTGACCTATGAAGGCTTCGCACGAAAGAATGTACTCAAGTGACCAGCCTACCTGGACATATGTTCCCCTTCTGAGGCCGAGAAGCAGGGAGCGATAAGGGCTACACTGCAAAGCACAGTAAGAGCGCCGGCGCCACTATGCGCAAGACTCTGAACTGGCGTGCAGTATTCTCGTGCTACGTGTGCCTATGGGGCTTTAAGAGCGTGCATCACATGCCAGTCAAATCAGTGATGCAGTCTGTCNATTCTCGTGCTACGTGTGCCTATGGGGCTTTAAGAGCGTGCATCACATGCCAGTCAAATCAGTGATGCAGTCTGTCCGGACTCGCGAGGATTATGCAGGCATTATTTCTGATTGAACAGTATATTAGGTAAAGTGTTAACGAATGGTTCTAGTGTTCAACATCGTTGGAAAATGAATTGATATTCTATAAAAACTGCATTAACAATGCCGTTTTCCATTTTGGCTTTAAANTTCAACATCGTTGGAAAATGAATTGATATTCTATAAAAACTGCATTAACAATGCCGTTTTCCATTTTGGCTTTAAAAACAAGCATTTTGCACAATTCTCTACTCCATTCTAATAGGACCAACCTTACGTTATTAACAAGAAAGAAACTTTGTGGCTTTGTCCTCCGTCGTCACCACGGAATATTTCTAGTGATCATTCGAGAACGAGCGCACTGCACACGCTTCTAGCATATTGGAGGTGCACAGAAATGCTGTACGCTGATGACTCGAAGCGACTTACCCCTTGGTATCGTAAACTGGAGCGCTACACTGGTATTATTCTCCTCTTTTCACTCTCATTTATGGCGTGAGCGCGCGCAGACACAGACGCACATGTTATACGGCAGTTGAGTTAGGCCTGCTGTGATGCAAGCTATTCAAGCATTGGCTATATCGTTATCTTGCTGGTAAGTCTGTGGCATGGTTCAATGCAGGGCCCTTGAGTATTTTTGTATGTGCCTGATGCATAAATTTTTTGAGATACAACGCTTCGAAAAATCCGTTATTTTTAGCCATGTTGAACTGTTATAAAATGGCGTTTCGAGTGTGCGCGACGTCTTGGCAGCTCCCAACAAACTTCGGCTAATGCGCGTGTGTTCTTTTCGTACATTGGACGCACGTTTAATAGCTTAGAGGGAAAACGTGTATTTCTTACACACTACAACGCAGGTCAAGCACCAGAAGGCGGGGTCGTTTAAGGAGAATCGCTAGTAAACAATATTAAATGCCTCAAGGTCGTACCCGGCCATAAGGAAGCATTGCGACGGCGATGGAAAATAACACAAACAAGCTTCGTGTGAGTTCCGTTTCCTCAGAATTTAAAGCGGTCACTACAGAGTTTTAATACAGGAATTTGTTCAGAAAAGACACAGCGCTGTAGTCGAAAACACTCTTTTAGGGAAGAACACATTTCATAAACCGATGACTATACTTGCAGAAATTTTTGCTGACATTGACACTTTTCAACAACCACATTTGTGATTCAATAACCAAATTTATGAATCGGCAACAAAATATCGACTTCCGTTTTTATCCTGAAAAACAAAAGTTTACATTGAAATATTGCATAGTTTTTTTTATTATAACAGGCACAACTGCTGAAAGTGTGACCCATTTGACAACTAGGGAGCCCCTTAACACTTTAAAAAGTGTCCTACATCTGGAACGCCGCAGAGCAGGCGGATCTGATACTCTGCACTGTACACAGCAGAAAACTGCGTCCAATGAGCGAAGTCCCTAGCGCGTGGGAGACATAATTCGCTGTTGAGACTATTCCGTACAGCTGCCGCCAGTGAAGCACATATGCACATTAAGCACATATGCTACGTGTGATGCTCAAATGCTATAGAGCGTCCCACTCTTACATTGCAGTACAGTGTGAATGGCGCGCACTGTTGCCAGATCACTCCAGCTTTGCGACGTAACTGGCAGACTGAGTAACAAATAGGTGGCGAAGGAAATGGCCTGATTAAGAGAATTTTATCTCTTTACCTCCCTGACAACCCTTTAAGGGAATCCAACCCTGCGACGCAAAGCTAAGCCGCTCCTTTGAAACTGAAATCTGCGAGAAGCCATATCATTGTGATTGCATGGCGCGCACGCAAAAAAATATGGCATATTGTTTTGAGGTTGCTAAAAGATAACTTGTTAGGCAACAGTGCATGCAGGGACAAGAACAGCGTTAACGACAGAAATCATGCAATGGAAAGAGAGAGGGAATGTCCATTACACCGCACACTGCAACCCAAGAGTGAGACGCTATATGATTGCAAACACAAACATATACTTTTTGGTCCCGATATATGACAGAGCATCACACCGATAGCAGTACAGCACCGAGCAATTTTGTTATTGCAACACGTTTAGGGCGCTGGGCACAAAAAAATTAATTATTTTATATTTTTACGAAACATTGTTCAGTTAGTATACTTTACTTGCAAGTACTCTTTTCTAGCATATAATTTTTTTTNTTTATATTTTTACGAAACATTGTTCAGTTAGTATACTTTACTTGCAAGTACTCTTTTCTAGCATATAATTTTTTTTAGATAACATAGATTATGCATTACAGCATGTTAAAATGGCAATCTCAGGGTTTTTAAGACGTACAAATAANTTTTTTTAGATAACATAGATTATGCATTACAGCATGTTAAAATGGCAATCTCAGGGTTTTTAAGACGTACAAATAAAGTAAATGGAAACATTTACAAAAAATTTAGCAAGGGTGAATGAAAGGTCACGTCTTATTTCATTTTATGGTATGCTTAGAAAAATGTAATTTACTAATATTTAATAGACTGCTACAAATAAAAATATGCAGAAAATTGCCTTATTTTAAACCATTTTTAAAAATTGCAAAAGCATTTCATAGTATGATAATTCGTAGTATTTTATTTCAATATGAATTACCTTATTGCGTTAAGTGAGTTAGTTTTTATTATTTGCACGCCCTAAAAACATGTGCGGTGTAAATTTTTTTTATGCGAGGAAATAGTACAAGTAAGTAATGCCCACAAGTTAAACAGTATTTCGTAAAAAATAAAAAATGTTTGGTGGCCATTGTTCTTAAACGAGACATTTACCTGTGACTGAAAGCGTTTAACTGTTACTGTACTCACCGTGACTCAGAGCAATGAGCTACTGGTAGGGTCGTTGCGCTGAAACGCTCGTTTCGTTCGTTGTTTATGGTTACACTAGGAAAAATTAAAAACTTATTTTAAGAATTGGTTAAGTTTTTAATTCTTAATGTAGCCTCCTGAGTGCCAAGACCGATGATTAACGTTGAAATAATTGTAAGCAATTATTGCTACAACCTCACAAAATATGTATGTATACTGAAAATAAATGGGTCGATGGTTCCGTTCATGTCGCTCATTGGCTGGGATACGCTGTGGAAATGGGCTTTGGTTCTGATTGGCTATGACACGTTATGAAGTATTCCCTACTGGTTAAGCTACCGTCTAGCAAGTCTTTCTCCCGGTAGCTGATTGGTGAACAACGTTCCGCCATATTGCTGGCCAGTGAGGCTACTTTGCTGGCGTGTGCGGAATACGTGGTTTACCCACCTCTGTACACTTACCTGCTCTGTGTCCAGACGAAGACCCGAGGGGCTTATACGGTAAACAACTAACAACCTCAGACCTGATAAGCGCTACGAACATAGCTAAATCCTTGCTCTCAGCACTTTCCCAAAACACGCCCATCGAAATTTCTGCTGCGCTGTCTTACCACGTTACTTGCCAGAAAGTACGAAAGAATTATCCATCGGTTACCCATGCTTCTATACATATTATAAAACTCAACGTCTCTCTGTCTGTCTGTCTGTCTGTTAGTGTGCTTATCACTCGAGAACCACTTATCCGATCTACGTGTTTTTTTTCTTTCAATTCATAGCTATGTTCTCTAGCCAGGTTTTAGTATACATTTTGTTACGTAAAGTAACATAAGGAATAAGCAGTGACGATAATAGTGAATAAAGTCGGAAAAACGTTTGCCGCCAGCGCGCTCTCTTGCAATACGCTGTCTAAACCGTTAAAGATGGAACAATATCATGCGGTAAAGAATTGCGTAGAATAAAAATAAAAAAAATAAAAAAACTCCGTGGTAGCACAAATCTATCTATAACAATGAAATACTCATAAGCGTTTTTACCATTTAATTCACAAGCAACATTCAATGACGAAGTTTTTCACCTTGCACTCATTGAAATTGAAAAGGAAGTGCAGACATTGTCAGGAAAAAGTATAAAAAGCATGGGCCTACTAATGTCAGATAACATAGTAGATTCAACCGTTATCAATGACTACATCAGGGAAACTTCATAAAATAGATTAGAATTGCACACCACCGCAACGCTTATTAGTATTTCTCTGTTATAGATAGATATATGCTACCGCGGGGTTTTTTTAGGTCTTTTTATTCCACACAATTCTTTACTAAATTATATAGTTCCATCTTTAACGGTTTAGACAGTTAATTGAAAGAGAGCGCGCTGGCGGCAAACTTTTTTCCGATTTTATTCACTATTATCATTCAACTTTATTAAAAAAAAAAAAAACCTAAACAATAATTTTGTAGACCACGGGGCACAACTAGTCTTACATAAAGGTTTTCCATATCTACCAAGAACTACATTTATCGAGATAATTACAATTATCTGGCTAGTTCGTGATGTATTTTCTTTTCATTAAAACTGAAGAATGTAAATGCTGTTTTAATTTCCTCGCAGTCTTCCAGTTTGAATTTCTGAAGCCGAAGGGATATTTATACAATAATATTTATTTCCGTGGATGGAGATAGAGCAATGATATATATGTATAATATTAACGGAAAAAAAAGAGAAAATATTAAACGCTTGAGAAATCAAATTCAGCGGCTGAAAAAACAGAGGCGTGTAAGAAAAAGTGAATGTTCTAAAGGAGAAGAAGAAAACAAACATGAGATGAAGAGGAAAATGAGCTCTATAAATATACGAGAAACTAAAAAAAAAAAAACCTAGGAGGAGTGCATTACAAAGAATAGAATGACAGAACGAGGGAGAGACAGAAGTACAAAAAATAGAGGCTTGTTTGGCTTCTCTTGCGTTGGCATCAGCAGAAAAAGATTTTTTTCCCTCTTCCAACAAAGGCAGGGTCTGGATATAGAATAACAGAGGGAATAGTTTCTCCAAGTATCTATTTTAGCTTTCTCACCGCAGTTACGATGTAAACGCAGGGCATATTGGCGAAACACTTTTTCCTCTAAAGCGATGTAGAAGAAAAGCGAACTCAAAGATCATGATGAAATTAGTGTCGATCAACGTCAAATCAATGTTCCTAGCTGATGTATTTACTGGCAATCAAAGGGGCGGTGAATATAACAACTTGGCAAGATTAACAAGTACTGTCTCGTCTCTTCTGAGACGCAAATGGTAAGCATCCTCTCCTGTAGGAAAGCGTTTAACTTTCTTTCCTATTGCCGTTGTCCTCTATATGTATATCTCTGAAGTACAGTTCTGCCACCTTCCGAAGAAGAAATATGATCGCTTCACGTTCGATCTTCTGGTTATTACAACGGAGTTATATATGTAGGCTAGTCGTACGGTCTGGAGGAACAACACTATTCACCAATACCTTGCGGTACATTTTATAATCCCTCTGCGGGGCGCCACATTGGTAACATAATAATAAAATGTTGCTCGCTAATAGGAAGAGGCTGAGAACAATTATTTTCGCATACCTCCAAGACATAATCTAGAGTCTTGCATGTATTTGTGACGCTCCCAATAATCCGTAAGCCGGTTCCTCGTTAATAAATCAGTTTTTACTGATTGGGGCGCTTATTATTTAGTTCAACTTTTATCTCGGGGTTTATTATCTGTTCAGACCTCTCTAGGGCGTGCCAAATATACTATTATCCAACTGTAAACACAAAGAAGGACACCAATTATTTTTTTTTAAAGTGTGCTCTGTCACAATAAATACACTACAAATTTCGCGAGTTCGTTTAGCGGCGATGCTAGATTTCACAGCTCTTTATACACCCGAGGCGTTTCCACTTGTTCATTTGCTAGTGGCTTTGTGGTGTAAATTTTGTCTTGAGTAAAGGGAAATACAAATGAGAAAATAACGCGGGGAAGTCGAAAACGCGTCCGGCGAGTCGGGAGAGTCCATTGCCGCTGCACGAAGGGGTGGGGTTGTTCAGATCAGAAGTGACAGCGGCCGAGAGCGGGTGGGCAAGAGCTGATCCGTGTGTGCCTATTACCTGTCGAAAAAAACGTAGGTCGCGCAGCGCCGTGTTTAACAGCGCGGTGGCAGAGGGCGATGTTATCAGTTTGGTATGTATAGCGCGAACAGCGTCAAGTGGGTTTCCTCCCTCCAGCGGCAAGCGTTCGGGAGAGAGACCTCCCCTACACTACCGCCCCTACGTTCCCTCCTTCAAAGCTGCGCGGAGATCTTCTCATTTTTACTTTACCATACTAGACTTACGTGATTCGCTCTATATATTTCTGTAAATATGTAAAACTGGTTCATAACCCTGCAGGGCGTTTCAGGAAACGAATGAGTCGAGTTATAAATGAGACAAGAAAGAAAAAAATGTTCGTAGTATACCCTACCATCGCTTAACCTCACATAATTCCTGTATCTCTAATAATAAAAGACGACAGGAAAAAGTTCTTTAATTCGTTAGGGGAAAGATTACACTTCGAATATGTGAGTGTTTCTGTTATGTTTCAATTGAAGTACTGTATATTGGCAATTTCTTCTTGAACCCCCATGAAACTCGGAACCAGTAATAAACCACAAATAAAATAGGGCTAAATAAAGGACAACCAAGTCAAAAGTAAAATAATAGGTTCTTCCTGTGGAGTAGCCGACGAACACATGAAAACGACACGACTATATACAGTCTACTCGCAGTTTCTTCACCCTTTTTGAATCAAACTTTTGAAAAAATCATCTCATTAATAACGTTTTATGGTTGTTCACTAAATACGTCGTATATTACAAACGTTTCACACTTCTGTTCACATAAAATTATCTTATTTTTGGTTAAATTGAACTTTTACTTATAATATATATAAATTATAATGTTACAATTTGTAATTAATATGAATAAAACAGAGAGAAAATAGGCGTGTTGGTAATCCCTAATAACAAATAGTTCTTATGCAAAATATTGTTACAGTGAATGCGCAATGTACCTCTGGTGTAATTTTATAGCTTCGGTTAAGCTTTGTTTTCATGAGGTGGAGGAGTATCCTGGAAGTAGAACTTAAGCAAGGATTCAGCAGAAAAGTTGGACGTAACCGTGACTGGACTACACACAGAAATTTGTATTCCTACTACCGAACAGAACTAATAATTAAAATTAATTACATTTATTTTCATTCTAATACGTAAGTTATTGTGACAGCAGAACTGATGATAATTTTGATTGGCAATACTGGCCCCAGTTCTGCACGCCCACGATTATCTCAAAGTCCGGAGCAATTATGTTGTATTTGGAGGATTTGTGAACTTTACATTGCACAGTTATTACATTTTGTTTTGGGTTCAGCACGAAATTATTTTACATTTAGTTTTGTATGTTTGTGCATGCTTATCTACCATCTGCAGGCGATGAAACAACTGAAAATATCGAGTAAGAGTGACGTAATTGTAAAAAATAATACACGAATTACGTAAAAACTCTATACAAGGGGCGTATCACAACTGAATTTCGTAACTATAAAGATACAGTGTCTGGTACATCACAATAAAATTCTACAGCACACGAGCTCAAAATTAGTAGTAAATACAAACATGTAAACATTAAAAATGAATAATTTTTTATATTAAAAAAATATAAAATTCAGAACTGAGACAGCATGACGTCAGAAATATAAAATATAATATGGCTACGTGCATGCGCTGTTTATCCCAATACAGGCAACGGCTTAGCCAAAATATAAAAATCATGAAATGAAGATGGCAAATTTAAATTAAGCTTAAATCAATATTATTTCCTAATGTTTACGTGTTTGCTGCTTGCAAGATACGGAGCAAATAATTTGAATGTGTAGTTGTTGCTTTTAGGTGTCAAATCGAGGACTCAGGAAACGCACAAAATTGAATTATGCACGAAATGTTTTGCGTAATCCTTAATAAATTGGAAATGTTTAGTGCTGTATAATTCCAAATGNTGGTACATCACAATAAAATTCTACAGCACACGAGCTCAAAATTAGTAGTAAATACAAACATGTAAACATTAAAAAAATATAAAATTCAGAACTGAGACAGCATGACGTCAGAAATATAAAATATAATATGGCTACGTGCATGCGCTGTTTATCCCAATACAGGCAACGGCTTAGCCAAAATATAAAAATCATGAAATGAAGATGGCAAATTTAAATTAAGATTAAATAAATATTATTTCCTAATGTTTACGTGTTTGTTGCTTGCAAGATACGGAGCAAATAATTTGAATGTGTAGTTGTTGCTTTTAGGTGTCAAATCGAGGACTCAGGAAACGCACTAAATTGAATTATGCACGAAATGTTTTGCGTAATCCTTAATAAATTGGAAATGTTTAGTGCTGTATAATTCCAAATGNAAATTGAATTATGCACGAAATGTTTTGCGTAATCCTTAATAAATTGGAAATGTTTAGTGCTGTATAATTCCAAATGTATAAATAAATATATATCAAGTGGCGATTCCAAACTGGAAGTGACTTCCTACTGGCTGTATTATTGCTGGAGACAATGGTTTATTGCGGGAAAAGTTGATGATTTCCCCAGGATTCAGTGGGAGCGATTTGGTGATTGGGGAGGGAGGCTTACCAACTTTTGCATTAACTATTTTAATTTAGCTTTCGAAAAATAAGTAATTTTTAACCCCTTAACGTACACGTTTGTTTTTCATTTCATGTATTGCGTAAGAAGAAATTTTTGGGGTGAAAAGTACTTACGAGTTTCTTATAACAACTGGCACTTTGAAACATATGGAAAGGGTTTCAGCAGATCCGTGGCACAAGAAGCAGCCAATTATGAAACAGTTGGTTTGTCAGCAGCAACCAGTGCAATCTACCAGAAAAAAGGCACTGTCCGTATTGGTGCCATAGCACCGGACATGCACAGCATCGACCATGATTTTACATATTCTGCAACATTTCACACGTGAACGAGTACACTCGAGATAATAAGTTAAGGGGTTACAATTATCGTGTAAACTTTTCGTACACGATTTCAGTTAAAGAACAGCTAAGTAGAGAGGCGATGCTCCCATACACGGGCCGAGGCATTGTTTCAAGCCATAAAACGTAAACAAGTCGCAAATACACTACATACCAACATAAGAACGTAAAATGACCACATAAAGTAAAAACCCTACACACAAGACATATCCTGTTATTTTAATTTGCCTAGGAGACATTAATATTTTTTGTTAACGCTATAAATATAAAGCGGGCCTACACTGTTTTAGTGTAGCGTTCCCAGTAATTTCGCGAATTTGCGGTTATTTTAGGTTTTTTTCGCGGATATATAATTTCAGTATTTTCCTATGATGAAATTCACGCGATTTATCGTATCTTTAATGAAGTTGTGAATGTGACAGTCTTCTCGACTACCCGTTCAATTGTCAGCCTCGCGAGTGTGGAAAATGAAGAAAGNCCTTACCCCCCCTTTTTTTGCGCCTAATTGCCGCCACTACTAGAACTGAACGTACTGCGAACATGGCCGACGTGTTTTCTTTTGTAACTGGCTATCATACATGTATGAAGCTACCATCCCATGCCATTGGGACGACGAGTACCCTGATGCTCTAAAGCAGAAAGTCTGTAATTGGTCTGCAAAGAACAGTCAAGTCAAAACCTTGATCACCCAACCATAATATGATAAACTAACTAGAGTGTTATCGAACATATGTTGGTTCAAAAATTTTTTTCCGCGCTTTTCCAATGCGTGCAATTATTATTACCCAGTGTCATCTCCTCTCCGTTTCACTCATATCTCTACACTAGCTAGATTCACGTGACAGAATCAAAGAAGAGAAAGGCCTACAGATCGCGAGATGACGTTGCGGCCCCTTTGATGTCGGCGTAAGTTGATTGGCTGCGTGATGCCCTAGACGTCTGTCTGAATGGCTACGCGTCACGATGTGAAAGATACCCAGGCTAAGCTCCTCCTCTAAGTATTGATTGGCCAATCACGCCGTGACACGTTGTCGACGCGGTCTCATGGTAGGCCATTTTGCTGGACCGTACGGATGAAGCATAAATAATGATAATTTCCTTTTGTATGCTGGATAAACTTCGTCAAACGTCTCTTCCTTAAGATGTACGTTTACTATGTTAGCGATTTAATTTTTTTTTTTTAAAAGCCCACTTAGGCACCTGTGAGGTGGATATCGTCATGTCAGCTCCAGTTCCACCCCACCGTTTTATCCATTTTTCGTAACTAATTATTGGAGTGCCATGTCTTTGGCTTGTGTATATGGTGTTCTCTCGTTCTGTTAACTCAACAGAGTTATGTTAAAGCTGTCAAGGTGAATGGCCGGCTTTAGTTTGAACTTCATGAAAACTCAAGATACGGCCCTTTTTTAACGTGGTTCGCGAGGTAAGAACTATTTTCGTATTGCTAAGGATTTTGTTGACCACCCTACTAATTTTACTGCGCAAATAATTAGAATTGGGTAGAAGAATTCATTCAGTGTTTTTACGAAAGCAGACAGACAGCTGTATATCTTCACATACTAGGTTGTGATCGTTCACGTCGTTTAATGGTCTCGCATTGTATGTAAACGTTTATTCGGAGCAAGTAGTTTTCCCATTAAACAAAAAAAAATGGTTGCAACTTTTGTAATGAGTCACTCGTTTGTGACTGGCAGGGATAATACAACACAATTAGAAAACGTTGTAGTATTGAGAAGCGAACAGTAGAATATTAGAGTATAATTATTTCACCGTCTTTAAATCCCATGTACGTCAAACAAACGCCTAAATTAGACAAATGTTGTAAATATTTGAAATGGGCGCTTCCAGTGAACGGTAATATATTTGCCAGTACCAGTTGGTGTTGTAATTATTTTTACTAACGCCGTACTCTGGAAATTACTATTACCACTACAGCAATGTATTTTTATTAGTAGACCAACACTAATTGGTATTTCATCTTCTGCGTCTGAAAATTGTCCAGCAATATTATCGACAGCACAGAGCAGCCAAGTAGACAGAAACGGAACGAAACCCAACGTTTAGGCGCTAAAACAGTAGTGAGTACGAGCTCAAAAAATGTCCAAGTTAATCAGTTTGTTGGCTGTTTCTCGGAGTTCTGAGCATAGCCGAGAATAATTAGTTTGGTCTTTGGCTGCTGCGACGAGAAGTAAATTTCACAGCGACAAACAGAACACGGTGTTACTGCAGTGGAATTCGTAGTACAGTGCATTAATTTTTCTAACAGATTTGAAATGACATTTAATTATCCCATATACGCTAGCCGCTGTATCTAGAGCTGTATTAATTATAAAAAAAGTGGCGGAGGTGGGAGGTGTATATAGAGAGCTAGAAGAAGAAATCAAATAAGGTTTTCATTAGTGCTCAGTTGCAAACCAGCCCGTTCCAGACTATACAGAAGCAAAATGGCGTCGCGGTTTCGTTCACGTAAGCGCACTCAGTCGGTCTTTGGTCACACGAAGCTCTGTAAACAAGCATTGGGTCTTATTTGCGCGTGGTTTGGTCACACTTCCGTCGAGAGCTCGTTATCATCTCAGAATTCTTCAAAAAGGGTGACATAACACTTACTCCCGTTTAAAGGTACGCAGTTTTGAAGTACAGCCTGCCTAAGAATGAATTCTCAATTGTCCTCTCCCAAGCTACAGTGTTTGATTCCAGAACCTGTTCCAAGCCGATATCAAGGAACCAGGATTCGCGTAGTGCATTAGATTCACTCTATTCACATCCACACCAGACTTTCTATTAAGTAAACTTATGGTATGCCCATAGTGGCTGTGATTATGCGTTGCTGGTGATTACACACAGCTGCTGTGGCTTGTTCAACAAAGACTCAACGGTTTCGCATTATAATCAGCCACGAGGACGGACTTCATAGTACTCGAGTGGCTTAGCTTTTTCAGAGGCACTAGAATTCTGGCATAGTTGGAATCTCCTCTGTTCAATTCGGTTACAAAAAAATCAGGCTGTTTTTTTTTTTGTCAATTCATAAAATCTAGGACGTCTCGATTGAATGCAGGCTCAAACACAAGTAAAAAACACGCACATCTTTGATATCCGACTCTTTTCAACAGGCAATAGTACTGCATCAATGTATCAATTAAATATTTGTTTGCATATGGTTAGTCGTATATGTGGAGCTGATTTAGCCAACATTTTATTTTATGCAAGATTTTCATGATTCAAAAGAAAGTGCACTGTTCCCTCACACAAAATATTTCTCTCTGTTATCTACGAAGAACTTTACAGATGACGTTTCACTTCAGAGAGCGCCTACACGCGCCCTGCAAACAGTGGCGGGTGGCCAGAATGTTGCAAGGTGTTCTGGTGCTTGCTCTTTACTGTATATAGTTTTTTCCGCTGTTAACTGAGCACTTTTGAAACCCCTACATAGAATATCCTATACAGCTCATTTTTAAAACTGAAATTGTCGTGCAACTGATTACTTTATTCATGCGCCGATCAATTGAAACGGTGAAATTGTTCTTGCACTCATGTCCATGGAACAAACGTTAGAAATGAATTAATTAAATTCAGTGCACACAAATATGAACGCCAGAAAGTTAAAATGACGTTATGATGTGGAACTAACTTTTATAATTTGCTCCCAACTTTACCACACATGAAATTGTATGCAATTACGGGTGACATTTTCAAAAGTTTACCTCAAAAGTGCTTAGTTAACAGCGAACTGCCTAAAGCTGGTTATTGACGCCTTCATTCACAGACAAATAGATCGATTTAGGTGTTGCAACAACAAACCTTTTGTTCGGAACTGTGCTGCTATCGGAATGACGCACATCGGGACGAATAAAACCTATACGTTCTTCATGTTAACTGGCAGCAACTGAGGATACGGAAAGTCTACACCACGACGAAAGGTACCTCCCATACCTGCAGGGGAACTTCCTTCATTGAATGACAATTTTTGCCATGTGTGTAACGTCCCACATGCAAGACACTGTGTCTTGAAGTGTCAGCCCGCACAGTCCCTGCCCCCGCGCCCATGATCGAGAACAAGTCGCACGTGAAGGATATTTATGATCGGCACTGTACGCAACAAGGAATCAGTGGCCGATGTTTTGAGCGTCCTCTTCGTAAGAAATCTGATTTGCTGAAGTTCCTGCACCTCTCAACTGTGAATGGTTAGTGCTGCTATCAAAGAACACGCACCACGTTGGCTACTGGTTGCAAGAAGCACGCTCGACATAAGTAAAGGGACCATCAGAAAACAGCAGTTGGATATCATAAATCAACACTTTGAGTGGGGTACAGATATAGTGACAATGAAGGCAAGCTAGAAGGTTGTTCTCTGCATTCCCATTTGCAACCGCCCTATTGTTTCACACAACACCCATACACGCTTCATAAACGAGGTTCATAATTACTTGTCGGCTATCTACTAATATAATGCCGAGTTTAAGACTCCCAATCAACTGTTCTTTGTAATCCATACTGTTCACTTGAGTAATGTGCACTTTGAGTGTCGCTGGCGTGATACTATGTCGCAGAGAACTTGACGAAAACTGCTGACCTTGTAATTTTTCTTCGCCCGTGTCTTCAAACAGAGCGGACGTCGTAATGCTACGGCTAACACCGTCCAACTCAGTGAAATACAGGCAACGTAACAATTCATCGTCAGCACCTAAGGTGCCACGGTGGTGTAATGGTCAGACTACTTGCATCCCACAAGGCGGACCAGGTTCGATTGCCTGCGGGGCTGCTCCCGGATTTTGCCACGTGAGAATCGTTCCGCACGATGCCACAGGTCGGCGGGTTTTCTCGAGGATCTCCCATTTCCACCACTCTTGTATCCCGGCGCTGCTCCACACTCGCTTCGCTTCACCCTCATCGGCTCTCAAGACCTCGATTTTAAGACCCGCCCAAATATATCTAATCCACTCAGCACTTGAAGCGTTATTTCGGGACCGAACATGTTAACTAGTTTTCAGAGCGGAAACTAAAAAGTGGAGTACAGCTGACGTGTGTGATGCGTGCTTCGCCGTTGTGCTCGCTGGGTGATCGCAGTGCGCTGAGCTACCGCCGCCTCCGCGGAGGTTGTCGCAGAAGTGAGTGAGCAAGCACCAGCACAAGGAGCATGGAAGGAGCAAGAGTTGGCACTTCCGTGTTAGACTTCGAGCCTTATTTTCTGGCCGGATTTAGGGCCATAAACGATTATTTGTTGCCAACCACACAGCATGAACTCTGTTTCTTCATAATTGAACGAAATTTTATTTATAACACGTGGAATTAAAGAAAACTTTTGTTAGAAAACGTTATGGGCTCATTCCAGATTATTTCGTTATCATTTACATATATATATATATATATATATATATATATATATATATATAGCTTTTTCTTCAAAACTTTTAAAAGGAATTTTTAATTTTTTTTTGTCTTTGCTACCTACCTACTTATGCTAGGGTGATACAAATATGTAAATTGCTCATGTATTGCAAACCGCAAGAAACAACTGTAATGTTTGTGAAAGAAATGTAAACAAATTACTACGAAACCAGGAGTTTTTAAGAGTATTTGCTGGGGGGCGGTAATATTTTTCACTCTTATTTTAGGGTTAGAATTTTCGTAACTAAGCACTCAAAATCTTATTATATTAGTATTTTCGTGCACACAAATGTGTATGCAATCCACATAAAAAAATGTATTCGTTGCGCACTAAACATACTTAAAAAACCATTATCAAAACTTCTGTAATTACTATGAAAATCACGAAATGGAATAACTGCTGGTAACGGTCAAGAAGTTCAAAGAGCAGGATTGCCACCAAACCATACCAAAATACAGCACCGTGTAAATAAAATTATTATTGCTTACCGTAATATTTTCTCGATATAATTAACTTGCATAAGTGAAGCCAGTATTACTAAAATAATAAATAAAAATATTTTTCCAGGGAATTAATGGCATTTATAAATAAAGTCAGTATGTGCGTTGCTGCAATGTTGGTGTACACACAATCGTTGATGCTCAATGAGAACTGTGTAGGCCCTATGTAGTGTCACCCCCTGCACACCGGCCCACACTAGAGGAAGCGTGCGGCGAGGACTTACCGCTGTTGGCGAGGGAGGACTCGCCGTCGTCGACGGCGATGACAGCGGCGCGGGTCTCCGCCATGGGCACGTGGTCGGCGGGGACACCTTCTGGCGGTGCCGGGGGCGTGCACGAGCCATCGCCGGGGCTGCGCGGCTCATATGGCACCTGCAACCGACACACACACACTCTCACCCGCCGTCCTCCCGAGCACGTCCGTGGAGTCAGCTCTTCACAGCGAAGTCTTGAGAGCCGACGAGGATGAAGCGAGGTGAGTATGGAGCAGCGCCGGCATGAAAGAGGAGCGAGGGGGGACGGGAGATCCCCATCGTCCGGCACTATCCCCAAGTGCGAAAAATCCGGGTGTGAACCGGCCGGGGATCGAACCCGGCACGCCTTGGTGTGAGGCGAGCAGGTCCGTGGAGGCGATATGACAGTAGGGAGAGCAGTAACCAACTTCTGACTTCCTATGCTGCACCGCACATTTCTGTCACCATACCGGTCAAAACCAGATGACTTTGACTACAGTTAGCGCACTGTTAACACAAATATAGTCCATTCACTGTTACTCCAAACTTTTATGAAGCACTGCTAATGTTCTACTTTCAGGCTATTCCTCCGCCTCATGCAAACAAAGCTTAACTAAGTATTGAAAATTACACCAACGAGATAGCGCACCGTATTCGTGCGTACCCATTTTAATAATATTTTCAATGATAACTATTTTTCACTGGCCATTGCCGAGACACCAATTTTCTCTCTATTTTCATCCATGTTAACTATAAATGGAATATTATAATTTATAAATAAAATGTATATAATAGTTCAATTTAACAAAAAAAAGGCACTTTTATGTTAAGAGAAGTATAAAACTATTGTGACAATAATCTATTTAGGAAACAACCAAACATGAAGGTTTGATTCGAAAAGTGCGAAGAAACTGTTAACAGACTGCGTATGTTTTTAAATGCCAGTACACATCCTCCGGCCTAATTTGGGATATTTAAGTCGCACTAAGTAGTTTTATTATACACAATGCAAAACAAAATTGCGGATCGTAACACCGGGTTTGAGTAGAGAATTGAAAACTGAAAAGAAAACATACGGGTCAATATTTATTTTCGTCAACCGTTTGGTCTCGGCGGCCCCATGAATCTAGCGTATGGTCACTGGAAATAAATACTTTAATTCCAGTGGGTACTGCAATAATTATTGTAGCTGAGGTAAAATATGCTCGTGTATCTACATCTATTCCTACTGTAAATATATGGTGGGCTTAGGGCACCGCACTATCTACACAGTTGTGCTTTATAAAGGCAGTGTAAGTCATGCACTGTTAACTTCCATATGTGATCCAACATGCATTTATAGTACACATTAATACACATCACCTACAGTGGAAGCATAATAACCTTTCAAGCGGTGCGGATCGCATGCGAAACCACGTTCATAACACGTTCCCTGGTAGGTGGATAAGACGTGGTGGCCATGTAATACCGTGGCCTGCAAGATCGCCAGTCCTCAAAAACTTAGATTTTTCTCTGTGGGTAACCTTAAAGGAACTTCTACAGGGTTACACCAAATGACGTTGCAAATATGGCGGTAAAACGTTATACCGGGGTTATTAAAGTTGATTAGGAAATGCTGAATATTGAACAAAAATGTAATATTCTGCGGCATGCAGTCGCATGCCAGCGAATGGACAGTGGACATGTTGAACATCTGATGTGAATTCCGTCCTTCTAACACAGTGTTTTAGGCCCCTTTTGTGGACTGATAGTTTGGCTCTTATACTTGTACTCTAGTGGCACACTGTTAAAGTTTCCCGTTTTTGTTACAAACCATTATTTGGAAAGTAGTTATCAAAGATTTTCTTGCAGCTCTACAGCTGAAATATTGTATATTTAAAACACAATTTTTTTTAGAGAACATACAAAATTGTATATGTATGTAAATGTTTATAATAAACTTGAGGTCTACAACACTTGTTTGTTAAAATTCAGCATAAGTTTTAAACACCCCACTCTATGGTTTTGTGAAATTTACTCTAATTTATTTCTAGGGTTAACGTTCTCTCTATTTTTAAGTGAGATTTAAGTGGGAGGTGTACTAAAGTAACACAATCATATGTTGTGCATGCGTATTAACATGTATTGTCGCTGTGATCTCGCTTAGACAGGCATAAAGGTTCACATGAGTCAGCAAGTACCAAACAACTGCACAGTACAATAATTATTACGATGCGGTTTGGGTATTTCTGCTAGTACAAATTGCGTGCTCTCAGGCCACAGAAACCTGCTACACCGCACATTAGATGTATGTCGGCCAATTCTTCCCACGTAAACTTTGACAAGCTGTCTACACTATAGTCCAACACGCACGTAAGCCCAGCACGCACCTTCTGTCTCGTTTCACTTGTGCTTTCGACAATAATTTGCCCAATACGGTTAATTGCTATGTGTTTACCTCCACGAACCGAAGTATTGTCTACGTGCTAGGCATCGTATCGTCGTCGCAGAATACTTCGTGCACGTTTTAAAAGGAAATGGCGAGTCCTAGGCACTTGCGACAAGAGAACCCTTTTTTGCTAAGTAGGACGTACTGCTCAATAAGACGGCATCAAAATTCCCTAAAAAAAGGAAGGCAAAACAATTGCATGCAATTAGAGACTGGGAACCTTCATTAGTTTTAAGAAGATGGAAGGTATTAATATAGTTTTTTTTCATAGGTTGGAGATCCTGGTAACTCTTATCATTATCCAGAGAATCGTATTTTAATTCTACGCCGTTTCAGGTATTTTGCTATAATGCTATTTATAAACTCGATTTTCGAGGGTGGATATTTCCCTTCAAAGTTGCGCTAGGCTGTAAGTCCCATTACATATGTTTACCTCATTTTTCACACATCTCCGAACATTTCCGACAATATCAACAGAACTCTTGCCGTGTCATAATCCTGTGTGTTATTGTATTTGCAACTAAAAGGGCGCCCTGTTTCTGTTGCAAAGAAAACACAATAGTTCCTTCGAGAGAAACAACGTCCAGTAAAGTCTGGATCGTCCCTGTAGTGACTTGGGCTGCAACTAATTACGATGACGGTGATGCAAAATCTGACATCTGGTTGTTGGACGCCATGAAAACCGATAACACAAAACTCTTCTGCGAATGTTTCCTCTTGGCGTCGGATACAGGATAGCACCGTGCGCACACGACTTGCTCCTTTATATTTTTTTGTGTTGGTTGTCGTCGGTGTGATAAGTTATCTTCTCATGGGACTAGGCCGCTGAGAACTCTGCCTTTCTGACAATGAATGTCTTTGATTCTCCTGGGAACATGCACGACCTGTGACAAATACGCGCCATTCGTAGTAAAGGCGAATTGAAGCCACAGTATTTTTGAACAATATTTCTTGCGGTAATTATTAAGAATCAGGGTTTTTCTGAAAAAACGGCAAAATAATACCAGAAAATGGTTTATATGTACATAAATAATCACTTTTAATACGAATTTCATGGGGGCATCACGTAATTTGCGGTATATGCCATAACGTGTGATAATGAGGAGGGCTATGAAGATCGGGGTATTTTTGCGGTTAAACACGCACAATTTTATGTAAAATATATTTCAATCGGGTAGCTGAACAGTGTTAACGCCGCGATTCTTAATAATTACCTTCATTGCCACTTGTAATCTTCCGTTAAATCACTCTTACTCGGCTTAAGCAAGTAGCCTTACTTTTTTACTTACTTGTATATGTATATATACGCATATAGGTATATGCACTGTAAAAAAAATTGTAACTTTTACTAAGAAATTGTTTGTAATTTTACAAAAGTTTGTAACAGTACAAAAATTTTTCTTGTAAAACTACTCGTTTGTAAAATTACAAGAGCCGTGTTTGTAATATACCTCAAGACACGTTTGTTCTATACTAACTCGTATCCATGAGTTCAAGTAAAATTGCGGATACTCAACAACGTAAAATTGTAAATAGCTGTTTGTGCAAAAAAACTAGGGGTGATATAAAATGTAGTTGCTTACATAAAAAAAATTTTTGCAAGTTTCAACAACGAAAATTTTTAAAACAACTCAAATAATTATTATAAACAACTAGAATTTAAAAAAACACTGGAAGTTATTACTCATTAAGTGAATTTATAATATTTCATATCCACACAGAACTCTAAAAATTACAATAAATGCGTTCTAACTGAGTAACTTCACTAATATTTTGTACGTATTTACACAAAGGACTTAGGTTTTACTCCCGTGCTGACAAAGTTAACTTTTTTTTTTCGTAAATTATATTTTGAAATTTTTTCCACCTATTTTCTGTTATTAATTCATCACATTTGTTTTCTAGAAGAAAAAAAATGTCAACTTCTCAATAATGTAAGTTATAATACAAGCCCATCATTTGTAACATTACGAAGCAGATTTTACAAGAAAACTGTTTTTAGTTCTACAAAGAAGTTTCTTGGCAACTGGGTTTCCAAGGATTTTGCTTGTAAAAATACCAAAAAATATTTCCCTACAATATATGAATGCGCATACTAAAACTGTTGAATCACCTCCCGTATATAATACTAGCAAAGCTCTCGTAACCATACTTCGTAAATTTTTTGTACGCGCCTTTTCATATGTATTTTTTAGCCCAGAGAGTGAGGATCGTGAAATATTCGTAAATTATGACATAGGAACATGCTGTCGGAGAAAGTCAAGGAAGACACTGCAAGAAGCGTGACTCTAAATAAACTGCTGATAAATACTATCCTTAGGAACTCTATAGAGTGGCTGAAAAAACAGACAAATAGTAACACTGTGAACACAGTGAGCCAATGGTAAGGAATTATCAGTGCGTTATTGTGGTCACGTCACATGAAGATACGGTGGATGAAAATGCGATGAAGGAAGCTATTTGGTAGTTTTTTTTCTACGTATCGCATGTGCAACAGCATATTTTTGGCGAATGAATCAATTGTACCAATGCAGTGGCATGATTAAACTATTCTTAATGCATGCACTAATTACAAAGATATTAGAAAATTAAGACTTTACGCTTTCCTCATAAATAAATGTCAAGAACACCGTGGTCTCCAGTGCACAGGATATGTCAGATCACAGGAAACTCTATATTACACAACTCTCTAGAGCACGAGAAATGACAGATCATCAGACACTCCACTGCAAGTGACGGACACTTCAGAACACACGACACTACAGAGTATATGGCACTACACAGCATGGGGCACTGCCGGGTATGGCGTAATCCACAGCACAGGTTTCTACAGAGCACGAGATACTGTAGTGTACACTCCAAACAAATGCAGTGCCTTATTGCTGTGAGAGAAGTAAGTAATTGAAAACTGATACCATTTTAATACTACTAGCCAAGAGTAATACGCGTGTCATATCAAATGAAGATAGGTAATCTTACATACAACAACTGCTATAAGACGCTTAAATCAAATAAAGAAGAGTATTAATTTTATATTAACTTCATGTTACTCTAATGCGATTGTAGTTACTCCCTTTGAGTACACTTTAATAATATTCCCTACCTAAAATTATACTAGAGAATAAAGTTGTGAATTATAAGACTGTCGCCAGGTATCCGCGCGCCGCGGTGTATGTACAAAATTACTACGGGATAAATAGCTGCATGAAGTCAATCTCTTGCAAAATATCCACTCACGAAATTGGAAAACGACGTTACCTAGCACCGCCCTATCTTAGGTTCTCTATCCTGACATCCAAATACATGCATACGTCAACTAACATGTTTAGCACCGTAACACAGTACGTAGGAGCGTTCGCCGGGCATGAGGCAAAAAAATAAACACCGCGGTGCTAAT
Source organism: Clitarchus hookeri (assembly GCA_002778355.1). Lineage (NCBI taxonomy): Eukaryota > Metazoa > Arthropoda > Insecta > Phasmatodea > Phasmatidae > Clitarchus > Clitarchus hookeri. Next base: position 73,491 of record NQII01002053.1, read on the forward strand.
ATCCGAACGCATTAAGTCTTACCGCGTTTTCGAAGGCACTGAATATTCTGTGTCAGAACTATTCATGCTACAAGATTACATACACACTTTAAATACATTTATACTTATAATGTAAAACGTATATACGTTTTCACAGATTACTCATTACGTTCATAATGTAAAAAAAACCAGAATTAATGCTTTAGCGCGTCGAAAATTACTTACGAATCATTTTCAGAAGATCTTTCAGGATGAGATGCGCACACTAAAACCGAACTCATATTCTTTCCAAGGAGATGTAAATGCTCCTTATTGCCCATCCACTTCCGTTTACGAAACCATTCGAAAATAAAAATCGACAGTCTACTACCAAAAGGTTACAAAAGTCTGCAATGACGAGTAAATGTTTAAGCTGCAAATGTCCAGAATTTATTACTATAATAACATCCAGAGAGTGGCAACATAAGTGTTATTTTATCGGGTAAGCAGTAAATAAAAAATATATAAATAAACAAAATGAAATACTGCAACTCACACAGCTTGTAGGGGAGAGAGCACTATTTCCTCGGCAAGTAGTACAATAATAACCAGTTTTGAAAATGTGTCAACGCAAAGTCAAAACAGTTTAAAAACAAAAAAACAGACCATTCACGATGAGTTAATGTCTGCTGCAGTTTTGATAAAGGTACCAATTAAAACAGTTATATATTTTTTGAGCCGGATACGTGTGCTTAAAGGCTGTTAACGGTAAACTGAAAACTTTCGAGAGTCCTGCTTAGTATCTACTTGTATGCACATTGAGTATTCTTCCACCATACGTAAAATTAACATTACCATGAGCCTCAGTACTTTATTCATGCGCCAGTCAGGAGAAACTGTAAAATTATGAGGAAAGTAAATATTTTACAAATTTCCTAATTCTTACACTAATATGCATTAAGAAAACAGAAAGCAAAATACATCAATTCAGAATTCACAAATGTTCACCCTACACTTTTAATTTAACGTTAATACATGGAACTACATTCTCTCCGCCATTACCAACTTTACTGGTCACTTGCCAGTCATCTGTCCATTAAAATACATGCAGGTATGGACAGTGGCATTTCTCAAAGGTTTATTTAAAAAGTGTTAAAATAACGGTGAACAGTCTGTACATACGTTATGAGCACAGAATAGATAAGTATACAGAACTGAAGTGGTGTGGCGGTTTCTTTCTCGTGGACGTACCCATTCGCAGAATGGCTACGCGAGGCTCTGGTAACGAGCGTTGTTTCTGATTGGGTTCTGCGTGTTGCTAAACATTCCCTACTGGCTGGGCTACCGGCTCGAAAGTAAGTTCCCAAACGCTGATTGGCCAACGGTGTTCCGACTTGTTGCCGGCCATCGGCGCCATTTTGCTGGCGTGTACGGCTGGAGTTTGTGGTACAAGTTGCTATTACACCTCTGTGTTATTAAGTATTCTGTGGTACAGTAGTGAGCAGGTACCACCGTACCTTGCGGAGCCGCGGTGGCGCAGCGGTTAGAACGCTCGCCTTCCACCAAGGAGAATCGGGTACGATTCACAGTGGGATCACTCCCGGATTCAGCACGTGAGAATCGTGCCGGACGATACCGCTGGTCGGAGGGTTTTCTTGGGGATCTTCCATTTCTCCCACCCTTATATTCCAGCGCTGCTCCATACTCGCCTCGCTTCACCCTCATCGGCTCTCAAGATCCTGATGTTAAGATTACAGTATATTCAAGGTTACTTACAACTTTTCTGAAGTCCAGTAAAGTTATACTTCTAGGATATTCCTCCGCCTCATACAAACAAAGGTTTATTAAGTCTACAAAATTACACCAAAGGGACAATGCACCGCACACGTGCGCACTCAGTGTCATTGTAATTTCCATTAGAATTATTTCTTATTAGACAATACCTATACACTCATTTTCTCACTGTCTTTATTAATATTAATTATAAGTGAAATATTATAACTATAGATAAAATATAAATATAAATTCAATTAAACCAATAATAAGGTACTTTTCTGTTATTTTATATAAACAGAATTATAAAACGCCTGTGAAAAAAGGAATATTTAGGAAACAAATAAACACGTCCTACATGGGGTGATTATTCCAAGGTATGATTCAGAAAGTGTGATGATACCGCGAATATACTATGGCCCAAATCTCTCCACCCCCCCCCCACCAAAATACCTTGCAACAGTTTTACGACCTGCTAATGAACTCAACTCAACGCCTGCTTACGTACGTGTGTGAGCTGGGAGCCCGGCGGCCGTCCCATCCTGCAGTTCGCACATCCGCCGCGACACTGCTTGGCGCCACCGAACGCCTCTGGGCTGTAACTCGCGGGAAAGTCGGGAAAAATGTCTCCGTGTTTGTATAGTCGTGCCTGTTTGCCGCCCGTGGAGGTCGCGGTCGACAATTGATGCCCGGTAAACGATTGGGCAACGATTTATCCCGTTTCAAGGACGTGTTTCATCTCGTCGCGTGTCGTGTGTGAGCTGAGCCCGTTCGCAACTTCCTGTCAGCTTGTAGAACCTCTCTCTCTCTCTTATAGAGTCTCTCTGCACTGAATATCAGAAAATAATCTCTCTTTCTTTCTCTCTCTTTCGTCTACTCTTCCTTCCTTCTTTCTTACTCTCTGTTNGGGGGGGGGGGGGGCTATCTCCCTGCACCAACCACAGAAAAGTCTATCTCAATCTTAGCTAAAACCACCTTACTTTCTCCAAACCCAATCCAGTTTTTTTTATCCTCCACGACTTTCGCACAGATCTTCCCAACAGCCTCTTCGCTTTGCGTTGGTTTGCTGTGTCCAACCATTCTACCATGGCTACAATTGCGGCCATTGCACAAGACAACCCTGTTCAAACCTCGATGCTTGCGTCCATTTTTGACATAATAAATACAACTTAAGGCGTGTAGGGCTTGCCCTGAGACGCCCTGAGGCGGGATGCGGGGCCCAATCAGGAAAATAAATAGATTGGGAGGGGATGAAAGAGAGCGCCCAATCCTACCACACGATATACACCCTCGAGAAAGTGTTGTTTCCAGAGGTCGAGAAACTGACAACAGGATGGTCAAATTCACAATAAAATTATTCGGGGTACGAAGTTAAATGTGTTCTTTGAACTGAAAACTGAAGCACCTAGATATTTTTTTTTGCAATACAATAAACGAGCATAAAGGTGAGGGTGGTTGGGGATGTTAAATAACTGGGGCCAACCTTCTACAATGGTTTCTGCGCGTCTCTTAATGTTTCTAAAACTATATTAGTGGGAGTACTGACAGGAATTCCTTGATACACACAGCGATACGTATTTCGTATTGCTTTATTTATCGCAACGTTATGAAAGCGACTAGGTAAATACATATTTTTTCTTTGCGAGTGATTTATTCAGAAATTCTTTTAAGAATTAAAGGAAATCATGAAATTATTTCGTAAAAGCATTCGGTGTTGATCAGTCGGTGGTGATTGTCAATAATTTGAAAGAAAAAAAATAGCAGGTGCATTACGTAGCTAGTTGCAGTGTATAAAACGTACACGTGTACACCAACATTAGCATAAGAGGCAGCAGAATTATTAAGCGAGCGAAAAATGTGGGACAATTAATATATGAGATGTGGTGTGTGAATTTAAAGCGTCAAGTGGCCTAAATTCAGTGCACCAGAAAGTTTACGTTAAACACGACGTGGCAAGCGGACTCGATACCCTCCAAGGCGATTCGAGTTTGATTCCCAGCGGGAATACTTCCTGATTTTCCCATGGGGGAAACGTGACGGACGTTGCCTTTGTCCCGACGCGTTTTCTCGTGGTGCTCTCTCGTCCTTGCGTTCCGCCGATGCTCCTTCACCATCTCGCTTCACCGCTACAGGTGGCGAAGACCTAGTAATTAGGAACCATATTTTACTCTCAACTAACAACGTGTCATTCGCGTGGAATACCGCAGAACTTAATGTGGTTNAGTAATTAGGAACCATATTTTACTCTCAACTAACAACGTGTCATTCGCGTGGAATACCGCAGAACTTAATGTGGTGACCCGACGTCGTTTTAAAACAAGGTGATGGATATATGTGCATGATAAATAACTGTAATAACTTTGATATTCACATCTGACTTATATTTATTCAAGGCAGTGGCCTACCTGGCGTTGGAAATCCGTTTCAGCATGTTTGAAATACGTTTTTTTATCTGGTGAAACTATTGAACGTATCTCTAATATGTTTACTTACGGAAAGAAAACATAACCCCCGCCAGAACAGAACGGCACTTTCAAGATATCACGCATGCTGTAAGTATTACTTTGGAGCCCTCCGATACAGCTATGAACTACTTTTTCAGATTGCTGTATCTCAACGCATACTTCTCGGAGACGAGTGAAACTGCAATAGAAACCCAATATTAAGTTTTGCTACAGACTTTACATCAATAAAATGATACGGTTACCGCTCAGTCCCATAGTTACACACAACGCAACGAGAATATGCTCACCAATTCAGACACTTGTGTGCAGCGGTTATGGGGAATTTGATGTGCGTGCGAGTGTGGACCTTATCGCTCTCTCGCTTCTGAGGTTCACACGCGAGAACAGCTCTATGCAGGCGACGCTTAATGGAATGCTTTCAAGTGTCGGCCAACAGCTTCGAGCCAGTTACGGTAGAGCATGTCAAGGTATATAAAGAATTGGTAAAGGTTAAAAATTAAGTAAACACGCCAGCACGCACTTCGAATGGGAATGGAAAAACCGGTTGGGAATAACCAGCCCCGGTGCACTCGGCTAGGTCGAACAGTAAGGAACATACACTCTTCTACTGCGTAGGCAAACACGCTCAGCGCATTATCTGTGGCATTAGGGTGTCAGTAAATATGATAGTTAAAGCTTGCGGAATATATTTATATTGTGATTTATCTTGATGATGCAGCATGGTGGTTTTCGAGCGGAGTATTGCGATATGGCGTCAACTCTTAACGAACGACTGCATTCCATTTTCAGACAAATTCATTAACTGTCGTTGCTCTGTGATTTTGTTTTATGTTAAATTATATTTTTGACAACTTCTTCTGGAACATAGCATTTATCAACTAACCCGTCGCCTATTGCTTTTGATTTTTATATACTGGGAACATAAACTAATTATTTTTCCATTCACTACAAATCGCTCACTTGAATAATATACTAGGTATAGTAAATTAATTCTACCAAATCGTAATATATACAAAAGGCATAGAAGCACACACTTTGTACAAATAGTTAATGCGCTGCAACAAAGCTGTTACAGTGACGTAATTGGAGATCTTATATTTAGCAATTTTTTTTCCGTGAATCAAGGGACGTTTTCAGTAAACTCCATATCCTTGTTGAATAAAATGTTTCATTTCAACAGCAAATGGCACGCTTGTACTAGACATTAACGTATTTTTGTGAATGCGCTGTAAACTACAGAAACATTACAACGTTTTTATTTATTTTATGCACATCAGCATGTACGCACGTGATGTAAACAGATTAACCTAATTAAATGGTTAGAAAACTTGTTTTCACTTTACGTAAGTCCTAAATGGGCCGGTCCACCGTATCTCTGAAATTATACATTGGACCAAAAATTTACGTTAGAAATTTTACTTTTAAAAAAAGTTTTGTCAAATTAAATAGAAAATTAATTAATAGTATCATAAGAGCGACTATGTCGAAAATAGTGATCACTTCTTTCACTGTATTATGCATCAAACGATAAAATTTACACTGAAAATTTAGTTATGACTGCCAATTTACATTAAATGTTTTCCGACCATCAGAATTACATATTTAATAATGAATAGTTTTGTCATTTACTGTTTTCTCTAAACCGATTTCTGTTACATTTTGCACGTACAATCACATTCCTCCCCCAGTTTTGCGACACTACAGCGTAGAGATCTGTGAACAACAATTACGATTTAATCTTGGTATCATAAAAATAATATCAGAGTTGGCCTCTGTATTAGAAGTGGCTAACGCGTTTTACTAGGTCCATGTTCCTAACAAACCTTGTTTACGTAAGTCGTAATTATCTGCAAGATTAGGTTTACTATTGCCTTTCTCTCCCAACCGCCGAATCAACCACCAGACATAAGGTGGCAGTGTTGAGAAGCACAATGAAGAAAACATTTGTGTCTAGTTTATTCTGTTGAATATGGGAAACAAAAAGCTTTGTGTCTTAAAACTAATTTATACATTTTTCCTCAGTGCTGTAATATTCTTTCTACGGACACAGAATGTAACTTAACAGCACCGACGAACTAGGGCTGCTATCACGAAAAATTAGTTGTACAATTACTACATATATGATTTATAGCTTATTCTATTCACAATGGAGCTATACGTATTTTTAAAACGGAGCTGCAGCACCAATTTATTGTAAAAACAGTCCCCTAGTAATGTTTGATCGGCTGCCACCACTTTTAATCTTGTCACTGGCATTATAAGTTATTTTAAGATAAGAACTTTAGGCACCCTTTCAAATTAAGAAAATTCTATTGTGACTTTTTGGCTAATANTATAAGTTATTTTAAGATAAGAACTTTAGGCACCCTTTCAAATTAAGAAAATTCTATTGTGACATTTTGGCTAATACAAAAACAAATGTTTCTTTTAGTATAAATCTTTTCCCAATTTTTATTGAACAACATAGGACAAGGCAACATTTAATGCGCCTCTAGCATCTGAAATTGTCTCTGTTAAAGTGAAATATTTGTAAATTAAAATGTTATTCGGATCATAGTTTCTAATATTCTTCGCATTTCTACAAGAAATGCCTCTTGGTTCGTTAAGTTAAGATTACTATTTCCAGCAATCCTGATCGTGATATAACTACATCTACAGACAAACTAAGATCAAACGATAGTCAACACTGTGAAGCATTAAATACCACGATGCCCAAACAATAATTGTTTTTTTCCTTCAACGGGCTGTCAATCAGTATGGTTAACTTAACGAAAGGTCATCGTGAGTTATTAATTATAAACCCTTACATTTTCGTGGAATTCGCTACCAAGATCAAAACCGAGTGCAATGGCTGACAGGTGAGGCAGAACTCACGACACATGATATGATAAGGGTGTCGCACCGTAGGGAAAATGCGATCATGCGCCGATAGGACCCACGCACGTGGACACAGGGTTTGTTGACACGCGAACTGTCGCACACGCCGTGCAGCAAGCGAAACGCGGCCTGTGTTGGTGGTCGAGGCACGACCTTCGAACAGTTTGTGTAAACAGTCAACCGAAACTGTCACTGCGTTGGGGACGTCTGTAACTGATGAATGAAACCTTCATTCTCGCACGCCTTCCTAAGTATGAATTGTTCTGTACTACACGTACGTATGTCACAAAACGAACCACTTCCCATCCGAGTATAGCATTGTTATGAAAAATTACCGTAATGTTACGTAACAGTACCGTCAAAAATTTACAAACTATTCAAAAATTACGAAGAGCTTCACAAACTATACGAATTCATTAAAATTTACGTGAATTTGCTAGTTCTTTTCCGTTATACTTGTAATGCTCGAAAATACATATATGGGTGTTGATTTATGTATAAACGAATAAATAATTTTTTTTGTTCTAGAGTGGATGTGAATAAACTTTGATCTTAATAACTCAAGTCAAAATTATATGACGTGGAAAAACTACTATTTACAGTGCTGTGATGAACTTTTTTTTTTGTTCTCAGCAGTACTAGAAATTTATCTTTTATTGCCGTCTGTTAATGGGGACTTCTAAAAATTGTTGTTTGGAGGTACAAGTTTAAGTTACGCGAATATCCACATTTACAAACTGATGATAGTAGTATGATTATGATGAGTCTGGGGCAACGGCATCTGGCGCAGAAGCTAGGAGCCCGTTTTTCTCTCAAAATTTTCCTTTTCCCCTTAAAATTTTCCTTTTTTTCCCTTTAAATAAGTTTTTTATTTTCAAGTTTATTTTTAATTTTTAAAACAATTTTGTGAATTTTTTGGGTTTAAAATTATCCAAGGTCAAGGACTTGGGTTCAAGGTAAAGTTCACCTGGATCTAAGGTGGCAGTCAGGTCACGTCCGTGTAATTTTTACCTAGGTTCTTAATTTTTTACGAATTTTTTTCAATTTTTTGGGCATTTTTTTTTTTGGAATTTTTGGGTTATCGGGTCAAAGGTCAAGGTCACCGACATACAACATGGCGGACGAGATGAACACTGGCCGACCTGGTTAGGGCCAGTCGTGTCGGGAGCTTAGTCGATCCACCTGTCATCGAACTCCGGACCTCGTATATTCCCGGCAGGGCTGCTCCCAGATTTTCGCCCTTTCATTCCACAAAAACATTCCTTCCTCAGTACGTTTGTTTGTCAAACAAATCTCAGCCAACTTAAACAGCCCGAGAAAGACATAATACTTCAGATTGAACCATATTCCCCGAAACGGACTTTCTCGTTCAATTTTTCTTTAAAACAGACCCTTGAATCCTATTTTATATACCACTGAAATATTATTTTTTTCAGAAAAGCAGTAGGGCAAGGTTCAATAAATTTAAAGTGCACAACTAAGAACGCATAAATGTATTACCCTACTTTTTCAATGCATTTAATCTTTGCATTTCTCTGATGTTTGCAGATGATGGATAGTACACAATGGTTTCATTCTATGTAACCCCTTTCCTTAAGTTCACCGATGATTGAATCTCTTTACCGTGCAAGGCAATCCAATGACTGAGTCTATCAACAATTTCATTGGGGTCTTCAGGAAATACGTAGTCAGTTTTCTTGTCTTCACGACACTTTTTTCAGCAAAGCCGGTGAGGAGATGTGTGAGGACGTCGAAAAAAATCGCCATTGTTATCACCGTCAACACTGTCTTCATTATCATATCCATGGCCCTTCCATTTTTCGCAACACTTCAAGTCAGAACGAAACTTCATATACACTGAAGAAACTTAGGAAAAGTCATTCACATATGTCATTCGCTTTATGTATTCACATAAAGTCATTCACTATAACCTGTTTTATTTACGGAATATTCTCACAACACACAGCGAGCAGTGTCACTTCAATTATGATTAGCAGGGTTATTGACGTGGGAGCACGCCATGCAAAAATAGCCTCCCATGAACCTCTATATGCATCGACTCGTGAAATAATCGTTGAAATACTACTGCCATCGATACCAAGCACGATGGAAAAACATCACTTTGAATATTTACGAAAAAATCTAATATGAAAACCTTACTCCCAGGTGTAACAGAGATCACGGCCAGATCATGAANGACCTTCGAACAGTTTGTGTAAACAGTCAACCGAAACTGTCACTGCGTTGGGGACGTCTGTAACTGATGAATGAAGCCTTCATTCTCGCACGCCTTCCTAAGTATGAATTGTTCTGTACTACACGTACGTATGTCACGAAATGAACCACTTTACATCCGAGTATGGCACTGTTATGAAAAATTACCGCAAAGTTACGTAACAGTACCGTCAAAAATTTAGAAACTATTCATAAAATTACGAACACTTCGTTTTCTGAGCAATGAACTTTAATGAACTTCACAAACTATACGAATTCATTAAAATTTACGCAAATTTACTATTTTCTGTTATACTTGTAATGCACGAAAATACATATATGGGTGTTAATTTATGTATAAACGAATAAATAATTTTTTTGTTCTAGAGTGGATGTGAATAAACTTTGATCTTAATAACTCAAGCCAAAATTATATGACGTGGAAAAACTACTATTTAGAGTGCTGTGATGAACTTTTTTTTTTTTGTTCTCGGCAGTACTAAAAGTTTTTCTTTTATTGCCGTCTGTTAATGGGGGCTTCTAAAAATTATTGTTTGGAGGTACTAGTTTAAGTTGCGCGAATATCCACATTTACAAACTGATGATAGTAGTATGATTATGATGAGTATGGGGCAACGGCATCTGACGCAGAAGCTAGGAGCAGGCCAACGCCATTTTGAATTTCCCTTTTTGCCCGTTTTTCTCTAAAAATTTTCTTTTTCCCCTTAAAATTTCCCTTTTTCTCCTTTTAAATAAGTTTTTTATTTTCAAGTTTACTTTTTAATTTTTAAAACAATTTTGCGAATTTTTTGGGTTTAAAGTTATCCAAAGTCAAGGACTTATTGGGTCAAAGGTCAAGGTCACCGACATACAACATGGCGGACGAGATGGACACTGGCCGATCTGGCTAGGGCCAGTCGTGTCGGTAGCTTAGTCGATCCACCTGTCATCGAACTCCGGACCTCGTATATTCCCGGCAGGGCTGCTCCCAGATTTTCACCCTTTCATTACTCAAAAACATTCCTTCCTCAGTACGTTTGTTTGTCAAACAAATCTCAGCCAACTTAAACAGCCCGAGAAAGACATAATACTTCAGATTGAACCATATTCTTCGAAACGCACTTTCTCGTTCAATTTTTCTTTAAAACAGACCCTTGCATCCTATTTTATATACCACTGAAGTATTAATTTTTTCAGAAAAGCAGTAGGGTAAGGTTCAATAAATTAAAAGTGCACAACTAAGAACACATAAATGTATTACCCTACCTTTTCCATGCATTTAATCTTTGCATTTCTCTGATGTTTGCAGATGATGGATAGTACACAATGGTTTCATTCTATGTAACCTCTTTCCTTAAGTTCACCGATGATTGAATCTCTTTACCGTGCAAGGCAATCCAATGACTGAGTCTATCAACAATTTCATTGGGGTCTTCAGGAAATACGAAGTCGGTGTTCTTGTCTTCACGACACTTTTTTCAGCAAAGCCGGTGAGGAGATGTGTGAGGACGTCGAAAAAAATTGCCATTGTTTTCACCGTCAACACTGTCTTCATTATCGTATCCATGGCCCTTCCATTTTTCGCAACTTTTCGAGCCAGAACGAAACCTCACATACACTGAAGAAACTTAGGAAAAGTCATTCACATATGTCATTCACTTTATGTATTCACATAAAGTCATTCACTATAACCTGTTTTATTTACGGAATATTCTCACAACACACAGCGAGCAGTGTCACTTCGATTATGATTAGCAGGGGTATTGACGTGGGAGCATGTCATGCAAAAATAGCCTCCCATGAACCTTTATATGCATCGACTCATGAAATAATCGTTGAAATACTACTGCCGTCGATACCAAGCACGATGGAAAAACGTCTCTTTGAATATTTACGAAAAAATCTAATATGAAAACCTTACTCCCAGGTGTAACAGAGATCACGGCCAGATCATGAATATATGGTTGTAAATATGCATCACATCAGTTTTGAACCATGGCGATTACGTTCAGGCACATCTTTATGTTTGTTAATAAGGCCTTGCGCCCTAGGGTGAAAACGAGCCCATGCTTACACACGTAAAAGTTCTCAATATAGCACTTCAGTCCTTCACCAGAGATAAAGTAATTCTTTATTCCATTAAAATGACGGCAGCAATAAATGCAAGCCCTATTCCGGTTACATAAATATTTACAAACTGTTCTGTGAACACTGCGATAATCACAATCCCAGAGAACCACGAAACGTGGNGGTTACATAAATATTTACAAACTGTTCTGTGAACACTGCGATAATCACAATCCCAGAGAACCACGAAACGTGGCGGTGGAAATCAGGCACCCTTTCTATAGTGATTATTTGGCACCGACACAGGACCGGACACGCTCAATACTTCACACCATCCTCTCGACAACAGTTGCACAGCTACCAGAGCGCACGCCTCCCATCAAGGCGAGCTAGGTTCTATTCCCGGCGGGGGTCGCACCTGTATTTACGCGCATGTGGGAAACGTGATTGATGCCTTTGCCAACAGTATCAACCGCGATGGATTTGGCAATGTCCGGCAGATTTTCTCAGGGCACTTGACCTTCTTTACCAACCTAAACGTCCTCACCCATTTCAGCAACTAAGCTCTCTCTCAACTCGAAACACAGTGTCCCCTGAAAAAAATGCACTGGTGTGGGTGGGTGGGCCGCCCACCACGATATTTTCGTGCTGTAAAAAATTGCTTAATAACAACGTTAATCAACGCAGATCACTGACGAAGAGTAACCGACGTGTGAACAAATTTTCATTTTCTCGAGTCAGCTGTCGGAAACNCCCGTCTACCTGGAACTTTTTCCCACGTTTAGGCCGAGAAGCGCGGGAGCGATAAGGGCGACACTGCCACGCGCATCAAGTACGCCATCGCCGCTAAGCGCAAGGCTCTGAACTGGCGTGCAGTGTTCTCGTCGTGCTGCGTGTACCTATGGGACTTTCAGCGGTGACCATATTATTTTATTAGTGAGAAGTCTTTAGGAAGGTTCAGTGCAGGTGCCTATAGTAGTTTTGTATGTATCTGATGCGTGCATTTTGAGCTACAGCACCTTGGAAAGGCCGTTTTTAGCGGTTTTGGAGTACTCTGAATTGATGTTTCTAACGTACGTGATATTTTGAAAGTATTTAACAGCTCTCGTCTGAAGTGTGTGTGTTCTTTTCGTAGATCATCACATTGGACGCACGCTTAATAGTTTAGTTGAAAAACGTGTATTTCGAACACTCTGTAACGCAGTTCAAGCGCCAGGTAGAAGGGCGCCTTAAACCCACCAGTTTTCCAGTGGAAGATATCGAGTTTCTAGGAGGAATTTGTCGGCCGAGAATAAGTCAGCTCATCATTCAGAATGGAGGAGCGGTCGTCCATAGAAATATTTCTACCCGTTAAATTCAGAGAAAATAGGGATGTATTATATATATTTATAAAAAAAAAATGTGGGGGCATTTTTAGAAAACTCTTATACTCTGTTCACACCAACAAGAGCCCGGGGAAAATATTAAACCATAAAACCAGCAGATAGCATCACCTATGCCCTAACATATCTTTATATTAAAGTATAATATGCTGTATGCTGTAGGTATAATTTTTTATGTTACCATATAATATGCATATATTGTTATATTACCATATAATATGCATATATTTTTATATTACCATATAATATGTAAATAGGCATATACAATTTGCATTGTGTATTTACATCTTATCTCCTGCGATATTATAGGTGATTTTCAAATCATCTTGTATTTGAGAAATTTTGGCAAATATAGGTTGTTGGCAATCAATTGAACACCTTTGAAAGACTTTATGAAGATCTACTATTCTCCCAATTTTGTATTTTCCCACCAAATATGAAATTAACGTTTCTATGGATCCTCTCACTTTATTATTCATGCGTCAGACAAATGTTAATGTGATATTGTTACGAATGCAAATGTATTACTGCTTTGCTAATTATCACTATCATGTGCCTATAATTAACAGAAAATAAAAAAGAATTCAAATTTAGTGTCAACAAATTTAAATATCACATTTTTAATACGTCAATACACGGAACTACTTTTTCTACGTGGGTGCCAACTTTACTGGGAGAATGCCAGTCTGTGTGTCCGTTAAAATATATGATCTTACGGACCGGTTATATAATTTTTCAGAAGTTGATTTCGAAATTGCTAGCTAAATGTCCGTGCACAATAGGATTGCTGCTACAATAAAGTGCTACAATAAGCCATGAATACGTGTTGTTAGATAGTTCTGGTCAGAATCGACTTTACACTTTGCGGAAACACAACGCGTTAAACGCATAACGGTAGAAGTTGGCCAACTCCGAAGTCTTCGCGTTTAACGTTTTACGCTGACCAATCAGGCTTCAACACGTTACAGGCAAGCGTAAACAAGTAGTATGCACATTATGCGATAGAGAGACTCTTCATCTTCGGTAACTTTTATTATTTTCATTTATGTAGGAAAAACAATAGCAAATAACGTAGAAAAATTAAAATACTTAAAAATCGGTGGAATTCAGATTTTTTTTTTTTACGAAAAATATATTAGAAACGGGCATTAAATGGGTAAACATGGTTAAACATAAATAATATAATAAAAAAAATCCTATTTACTAAACATACCTTATTTTATGATCCTACCCGTAAAGGTTAGTTTTAGACATTTCAATTTTCTTAAAGTAACTTTTTTGCGTTTAGTCATATCGATTAGGCTATAGACGAAACATAATCCTTTTAGACCCCACTTTTGTTTATGATTTCAGGTGTTGCAAATAAGAAATTCTTAACGAGTGCTGTACTCCAACAAGTATGGACGTACAAAATTCACGTTATTATCTGGTAGCATACTTCACTGCCCTGTACCATCTTGAACGGAATTTGCGATTTCATTGGCTGCTGGCAAATATACGGCATCATTGACCCGTCTGCCCTGTTTGCAAGAGATAGGTTGCTCAAACGCTGAGTCTTCACTACTGGTTAAAACTGACCTGGGGACGTGACACACAAGTTGTTAGCCAACGGCAGAAATCATACAAACATACGACATCTTGGTTTTTGAGGCCGTGTTCCAATTCGTTTTGAGTTAATTTTTTTGTTTGTAATTTGCATTTAGCATTTTGTAAGATTTCTGTCGGAACACCACGACATTCAACTGTCTAGCAGGCCATGCTACTATATTTTGTTGTTTCATGATTCCAAAATTAAAACTCCACGAAGTCTTAAAATAACACTAATTATTCGCATAAGTTGTTAGAGGTTCGTTTCAAATTTAATAAGAGCCAAATAAAATAATTGTGATCTAGATTTTTTTCCAAACAAAAATTGCGCCATGAGGAAGTACTTATTTCAGGCATATTTTAGCAAATTTCCTTGTGAAATAATTATTGTGATTTGGAAAAACATTAGTTTATTTACATAACCTCACGTATGTGTGTATTGAAACGTTTCAAAAATGCAAAGTTGATATGGCGGCGATTTTGTATTTTGTGTTTTGCGTAATTTGTTAGCGTCAGAGTTGACAAAACACAAAAAGCAACTTACGAAAATAAGTCAATGAGTTTGTCGACAAAATTGGGTCATATTACAGTATTGTTAACACAAAGTACCAGTTAGAACACGGCTTAAGAGTGTCACACTTTTTGAATCAAACCTTTGAAAAATTACCCCATGCACGACGTGCTTGGTCGTTTCGGTTAACTGGAATTTTTACTTAGGTTTTATCTAAAAATTATAATATTTCATTTATAATTAATATTAATAAAACATAATGGAAATANGCACAGCTACCAGAGCGCACGCCTCCCATCAAGGCGAGCTAGGTTCTATTCCCGGCGGGGGTCGCACCTGTATTTTCGCGCATGTGGAAAACGTGATTGATGCCGTTGCCAACAGTATCAACCACGATGGATTTGGCAATGTCCGGCAGATTTTCTCAGGACACTTGACCTTCTTTACCAACCTAAATGTCCTCACCCATTTCAGCAACTAAGCTCTCTCTCTCAACTCGAAACACAGTGTGTCCTCTGAAAAAAATGTACTGGTGTGGGTGGGTGGGCACCACGATATTTTCGTGCTGTAAAAAAAATCGCTTAGTAACAATGTTAATCAACACAGATCACTGACGAAGATTAACCGAAGTGTGAAAAAAATGTTCATTTTCTCGAGTCAGCTGTCGGAAACGCAGTTCAACCCACCAGTTTTCCACTGGAAGATATCGAGGTTCTAGGAGAAATTTGTCGGCCGAGAATCATTCAGCTCATCACTCAGAATGAAGGAGCGGTCGTCCATAGGAAGATTTTTACCCGTTTAATTCAGAGAGAAAATAGAAATGTATTATATATATTTATAAAAATAAAAACTGTGGGGGCACTCTAAGAAAACTCTTATACTCTGTTCACACCAGCAAGAGCCCGGGGAAAATATAAAACCATAAAACCCGCAGATAGCATCACATCTTTATATTAAAGTATAATATGCTGTAGGTATAATTTTTGTTACCACATAATATGCATATATTGTTATATTACCATATAACATGCATATATTTTTATATTACCATATAATATGTAAATACGCATATAAAATTTGCATTGTGTATTCACATCTTATCTCCTGCGATAATATAGGGGATTTTCAAATCATCCTGTATTTGAGAAATGTTAGCAAATATAGGTTGTTGGCAATCAATTGAACACCTTTGAAAGACCTTATGAAGATCTACTACTCTCCCAATTTTGTATTTTCCCACCAAATATGAAATTAACGTTTCTATGGATCCTCTCACTTTATTATTCATGCGTCAGACACATGTTAATGTGATATTTTTAGGAATGTAAATGTATTAATGCTTTGCTAATTATCACTATCATGTGCCTATAATTAACAGAAAATAAAAAAGAAAACAAATTTAGTGTCAACAAAGTTAAATATCACATTTTTAATACGGCAATACATGGAACTACTTTTTCTACGTGGGTGCCAACTTTACTGGGAGAATGCCAGTCTGTGTGTCCGTTAAAATATATGATCTTACGGACAGGTTATATAATTTTTCAGAATTTGATTTCAAAATTGCTAGGTAAAGGTCCGTCTACAATAGGATTGCTGCTACAACAAAGTGCTACAATAAGTCATGAATACGTGTTGTTAGATAGCTCTGGTCAGAATCGACTTTACACTTTGCGGAAACACAACTCGTTAAACGCATAACGGTAGAAGTTGGTCAACTCCGAAGTCTTCGCGTTTAACGTTTTACGCTGACCAATCAGGCTTCAACACGTTACAGGTAAGCGTAAACAAGTAGTATGCACATTATGCGATAGAGAGACTCGTCATCTTCGGTCATTTTTATTATTTTCATTTATATAGGAAATACAATAGTAAATAACATAGAAAAAATAAAATAATTAAAAATCAGCGGGTTACAGATTTTTTTTAAGAAAATAGCCATCAGTAACGGACATTAAATGGGTAAATATTGTTACACATAAATAAAATAATTAAAAAAATCCTATTTACTAAACCTACCTTATTTTATGATCCTACCCGTAAACGTTAATTGTAGACATTTCCATTTTCTTAAAGTAACTTTTTGCATTTAGCGTCATATCGATTAGGCTATAGACGAAACATAATCCTTTTAGACCCCACTTTTATTTATGATTTCAGGTGTTGCAAATAAGAAATTCTAAACGAGTGCTGTACTCCAACAAGTATAGATTTACAAAATTCACGTTAATATCTTGTAACATACTTCACTGCCCTGTACCATCTTGAACGGAATTTGCGATTTCATTTGCTGCTGGCAAATATACGGCATCATTGACCTGCCTGCCCTGTTTACAAGAGACAGGTTGCTCAAACGCTGAGTCTTCACTACTGGTTAAAACTGCCTGGGGACGTGACACACAAGTTGTTAGCCAACGGCAGAAATCATACAAACATACGACATCTTGGTTTTTGAGGCCGTGTTCCAATTCGTTTTGAGTTAATTTTTTTGTTTGTAATTTGTATTTAGCATTTTGTAAGATTTCTGTCGGAACACCATGACATTCAACTGTCTAGCAGGCCATGCTACTATATTTTGTTATTTCATGATTCCAAAATTAAAACTCCACGAAGTCTTAAAATAACACTAATTATTCGCATAAGTTGTTAGAGGTTCGTTTCAAATTTAATAAGAGCCAAATCAAATAATTGTGATCTAGATTTTTTCCAAACAAAAATTGTGTCATGAGGAAGTACTTATTTCAGCAAACTGCCTTGTAAAATAATTATTGTGATTTGGAAAAACATTAGTTTATTTACATAACCTCACGTATGTGTGTATTGAAACGTTTCAAAAATGCAAAGTTGATATGGCGGGGATTTTATATTTAGTGTTTCGTAATTTGTTNGGATTTTATATTTAGTGTTTCGTAATTTGTTAGCGTCAGAGTTGATAAAACACAAAAAGCAACTTACGAAAATAAGTCAATGAGTTTGTCGACAAAATTGAGTCATATTACAGTATTGTTAACACAAAGTGCCAATTGGAACACGGCTCAAGAGTGTCACACTTTTTGAATCAAACCTTTGAAAAATTACCCCATGTATGACATGCTTGGTCGTTTCGGTTAACTTGAATTTTTACTTAGGTTTTATCTAAAAATTATAATATTTCATTTATAATTAATATTAATAAAACATAATGGAAATANGAATTTTTACTTAGGTTTTATCTAAAAATTATAATATTTCATTTATAATTAATATTAATAAAACATAATGGAAATATGTGTGTTGGTAAAGAACAATAAGAAATAGTTCTTATGTAAAATATTATTACACTGAGTGCGCAAGAATAAGGTGCATTGTTCCTCTGGTGTAATTTCATGGACTCGGTTAAGGTCAATTCTACTACAGGTTGGGAAGATTAATGTTAAAAGTCTGGCAAAGGGAACATTTTCGCCACTAGGTAAGCGCTAGTGTCGGCAAGGTAACAAATTTTTTTTCTATTTTCTACACTCGAAAACAGGATAATTGCTATTAATCATAAATCAAATATAAAATAACTTCATAACTAAGTAAAAACGTTATCTGTTATTATTCACGTAGCTTAAAATTTAAATTAAAAGTTACTTTTGGAACACTGCGCAGCACCGGCGGATATTTTCCCTACGCCAAACTCTCCCATTAGAAATCTCGTTTTGTTCCTAACCTGAGTAGAATGAACCTTAACTGGATTATGCTTTGTTTGCATTAGGCGGATGAATATCGTGGAAGTAGAACTTCATCAGGGCTTCAGAAAAGTCGTGAGTACCCGCGAACGGACTGTAGACGTGAACGATGCAGGTCCCTAGGCAACAGCGAGCGGACAGCTCACCTCCTCCAGCAGGCGGTGCACGGCCCCGTCGGCGAGTCTGAGCAGCATGCAGTAGGCGGCGAGAAGCGGGGAAGCCACGCGCGACTTCGCCATGTCGTCGGTGTCCCCGCCCAGCGAGGTGAACGCGCGTCGACTGACCCGCCCCGGAACGCGGCCACCGGGNGTTGTTCATGGGCCGAAAATGACTTTCTATATTTTCGTGGTATTTAATAAGTGCGTGTTATTACATGAAACAGCAATCTGATGAAAGTATAAAAAACAAGGAAAATAAATTTACAAAAATTAATCATCCAAGGTATGAGAATTTATAATTTATATGTTTCTCAATACCGATTTCAAAATTTTGCATAATTTGCATGTTTGTCTACAGTTCAAGTAAACCGTTTGTGTCATTATAACAACATAAAGGAATTTCATGGAAGTTTTTAAANGTTGTTCATGGGCCGAAAATGACTTTCTATATTTTCGTGGTATTTAATAAGTGCGTGTTATTACATGAAACAGCATTCTGATGAAAGTATAAAAAACAAGGAAAATAAATTTACAAAAATTAATCATCCAAGGTATGAGAATTTATAATTTATATGTTTCTCAATACCGATTTCAAAATTTTGCATAATTAGCATGTTTGTCTACAGTTCAAGTAAACCGTTTGTGTCATTATAACAACATAAAGGAATTTCATGGAAGTTTTTAAAATGGTTCGAACATAATTTTATTGTAAGTTTTAAAGTAAAATTTAATTTCAAAATAGTTGGAAGTTAAACAATAATTGCAGAGGAACTAAATGTCAGACTTACAAGAAATATCTTTGTGGTGTTCCTAAATATTCAAGAAACACCTCTGCTGAACTCAAACATTGTTCTCGTATAACTTTTTAAAATTTGTTTTGCAAAATATTTGTGGTTAAAGTGGCTATATTTCTTTCTAAAAAGTAGGTGAAAGTAATTTTTTAAATTATTAGGTACTTTTATTGATTTTTTATTAATATTATTCTACAAAAAAATTTAAAATGTCTTAAAAACAAACAAAAATTTTTTGGGTACTTGATAAGCTTTAACAGATACGTATAATTTACGGGCCCGGAGCTCAGCTAAAACAAAAGCACGGCCTCAGTGATTTGGCCCAAGTCTGTCGGGCTGCAACTAGATTTGCAGTCATTGAGGAGCGAGCTGCGATAAGTTTATCGCCATGTGCGGTGGCGTCCTTTATGATAAGCCGCTCGCTTAGACTAATGTTACAAACTGGACCTCCAGCTCTCGGCGCCTTCCCACGCGAAGGAAACACCGAGCAGCGACGTGCAACACGCAACAGTAATATTATTTTATATATGAACCATATCTTATTGGGCATTACCAATACATCTCTCTTATCCCTGTTTTTAATCACATTGATTTTAAATGAAACATTATAATTTGCAGATAGAATAAAAGTAAAAATTTATTTTAACCACAATAAACAATAATTCTATGTTAATACAAGTATAAAACGCTTGTAATACATGGCAAATTTAGGGTACAACCAAACACGTCATACATGGGATGATTTTTTTGAAAGGTTTGGTTGAAAAAGTGCGAAGATATCACGAATAGACTATAGCAAGTAAGTTACCAGGCCCTGATTGGCGAACGGCGTTCCGGCATTTTGCTGGCTAGTGACGCCATTTTGCTGGTGTGTGTGGCGGGAGCTCGAGCAATAAGCAGCTATTTCACCTTTTGTATTTGCAAGTACTCTGTGACCACGCCATACAACACTATTTCTGTAGCAAATTTGATAATATTTTATTCACAGAGAACTCATTGTAACATCTGGATATTCATTTACATCGCGATGCATATTTTTACAGTTTTATCTTTCCTGGCACGTGGTTTCATTTCGGTCAAATGCGTTTCAAGTTAAAATGAAGCGCACTGGAATTCGTAACAGCTGTAATTTTACGTGCAAGCACGAGATACTTGGAAAAAATAGTTCCAATGTGATTCGTTTTTGGAGTTTGNTAACAGCTGTAATTTTACGTGCAAGCACGAGATACTTGGAAAAAATAGTTCCAATGTGATTCGTTTTTGGAGTTTGGCGTGCTTCGGCGCCGACAATATGGAACAATGGGCGAGAATGAGAGCATGCTATGCGGTTTATCTCGAAATACGCGTGACGTTCACCAGTTTTCTGAAGGTCGTTGATTCACTGCACCAGAAAATCGCGGCGAAACTGTCTATGTTTTGATAATGATTCATCCAATTTGTCAGTCTTTTTAAGAAAGAAACCAGCAACAAATAAGACAACTGAACACCACCCATTAAATGTAAAACATAAAAAAAAAAAAACACAAAAACCATGTTTTAAGGACGGACTGAGTTATTTGTAGGCAATTTTAAAGACCATGAAATCCGAATAGATCGAAGGAGAAATGTAACGGGGTAAATATAAGTTGTAACACTCTAACCACGATATAAAAACCATATTTGTAAAAACTGAGGCAGGGATATTATTTCCTGCTTGGAGCACTCATTTAGAGTTTATAAACGAAGCATGTGCAAACTCAGTTTTGTGAATTAATATTATAATTTGTTAGGTACTGTATTCATGAGCGGAAAAAATAACTTTTGCAGTTTCTTTGCTGGTAACCATAGCTCAACAGGGAAAAAGATAAAATTCATGTTTATGCCAGGTGAAAACAGAGGATGCAAGACCAATAATTGAAACTATGAACGATCAATAATAGTACTGCGTTATGAATCGTCTAGAAATGGATCGCATCTGCTATCAGAATCAAGGCCCACAAATTTACCACTTTAAAGATGTAAAACTATAAGTAATCCGATTATTTACACTGCTCACTTACAAGTATGCGCTTAGTTTAGCTTGCAAGTTTTCACACATCAAGAAAAAGCCCCACAAACTTAAATATCAGGAGTTTGTGGCGAAAAACAAATACGGAAACTTCATGCGATATTCGTATGTACAAATTGCATGTGACTTCAGCGCCGTATGCTTGGGTTAAAATCCGCTATCTACGTGGAAAATCAACGTCAGTACAGTAAATAAAGTCTTTTAAATCTTTCGACAGACCGCAGAGAAATTCCAAAGAAATTAATGTCAGTTATTGATTTTAAAAAAAGCTGGAGTTGGGTGGGGGTGGAGAAGAAATTTTGTTGTAAGTTACTTTATCAGTGTCATAAATCAGTGAAATATTTCTGATTTTTTAATGCTAAGTTGTGGCATTTAGCAACAAACAATTCAACAATGTTAAAGGCATTTCTAAAATAATCAAATTTGTTTTGAAATTTACTATGTAAGTGTGAACATACTCTGGATATAATTAATTTTTAACACTAGATACACTAAAGATATGCCTAATTAAAACGTAACTTGCTTCCAAATAACAATGATGCAGGTGCTCGTATTTATTTACAATACACCTCCTTTGAAATTATTTGTCTAGCGCAATTTAAATTCACATTTAAATTTAATGTAAAACTGGATATTAATGATAAAAAAAAAACGACATGACACGGGAATCACGCAGCTTAACAACATTATAGGGTTATCACTACAGTTAATATAGAACTGAATTATANTGTAAAACTGGATATTAATGATAAAAAAAAAACGACATGACACGGGAATCACGCAGCTTAACAACATTATAGGGTTGAATCACTACAGTTAATATAGAACTGAATTAGANGAATTATACACTGATTTTAATCAGTTAACGATCGGTAATTATGTTGATTTTGAAATTTATTTCAAGACGTTAATCAATATCGAACTACTCGCTTATTTTGTCTGTGTCCTAGAAAACGTGATAATTGGATGAAACGTAACTGGATTCCAGTATACAACAATTTACATCCCTGGCTGCGAGGTAAGCGTAAATAAAGATGCAGGTCTGTGTAGACGACAGGACAAATCGCAGCGCGGAGTACGATGTCAGGAGCGAGTTCCTGCTGTGGGGAAACGTGGAATTGCAACTCCGCGGAATTTCAACGCGCGGGCAGACAGGAAACCTCCGAGCAGACGGATCACGTGCGATATGACGCAGCAAGCGTCATTCGCGCTGCGCCGAGGTACACCGTTAAACATTTATGTAAAATCACGAATTGTTACGGAAACGCACTGTTTATGTATATATACACAAACGCGACCTATAACGACAAAAAATGGGATTTTGAGTTCCGTAAATAAAAATAAGGAACCTCTCCGTATTATCTATAAAGTTTCGGGTGCGCAAAACGACGAGTCTACGCGAAGCTATCTTTGCCACTGTAACTACAAAACTATCGCTTCTGCAGCAGTTAGAATATCCACGCCACTTAGACCTAGTCCTTCAGATATCAAAAAGTAGCGTCATGTTCTTGCAACAGTTAGCAAAACTTTACTATAAGCGGGAATAGTTACGTGCCGAACACTCCTAGAAATAACATGAGTGGTATCCATCCAAGGTCACTTGCAACTTTCCTAAAGCCCTGGTTAAGTTCTACTTCAAGGCTATTCCTCCGCCTCACGTAAACAAAATTAACAAAGTCTGTGAAATTACGCCAAAGGGACAACGCATAGCATTTGTGCGCACTCAGTTTAATAATATTTTGCATAAAAACTATTTCTTACTAGACATTATCAAAACGCCTATCTTCGCTCTGTTTTATTCATATTAATTATAGTAAAAATATAATCATTTATCGATAAAAAATAATTTAATCAAACCTATAGTACTGTTATGTTAACAAAAGTATAAAATGATTGTGTTACGTAGCATATTTAGGAATAACCAAGCACGTCATACATGGGGTGATTTTTCAAAGGTTTGATTAAAAAGGTGTGAATATACCGCGATTAGACAATATACCCTATACCGTTACAAGATAATCGCCCTGTAATAGGCAAAAGTCATAGACTACGAAGCTTTTGGTTCGTGTTCAAATATCGCACCGGAGTAAAATATTTCAACTTTTTCCAATTTCTTTGTTATACACAATAAAACACTTGCATATCGTAAACGGGGGATTTATTTTTTAGTAATCTCCTTTTTTTTTAAAAACGGAAGTACAGATAAACAAACTAGCAAATTTACGGAGAGGTTCTATGAGTTCACGGAAGTTTCTGTAAAATTTACGGAATGTTCCGTTATTGAAAAAGCAACGTATCTGTAATTTAATGGAGACTCTTGGGAAAATGTTTACCATAAAATTACGGAAAATGCTTTTAACAGCGTAAATTCCAGACCGACTGCAATAAACGAAAGTGACGAGCAGTGGAGTCAGCGGCAAGGTTGTGAAAGGCCGAGCTACTGGCATTCAATGCAAAACTGCAACTGTAGCAGTTTTAAGTATTTAGTAATACTGCAATGTAATTTTTATTTTATTTGGTAAACGTGTTCCATCACAACTCCACGTCTGAGCATAGATTCTGCAGTCACTTCATATATCACGAAACTAGTTCAGTTGTACCAACCATTAAAAAAGTTTAAAAAGGTTCTGTTACACATACCGAAAGCCAGATCGCTGGCAATATAGCCAACTTCCCAAATTCACTATTTGTGGCAACGCTGCTAGTTGTAAAGCATCGGGAACAAAGTAACTGAAGTAGACCTAATATTTACGACTTCAATGAATGTACAGTCATTTTGAAGTCGGGTGCATTTACGCCCCATGCGCTCNAAGTAGACCTAATATTTACGACTTCAATGAATGTACAGTCATTTTGAAGTCGGGTGCATTTACGCCCCATGCGCTAACCATATTGCGATACGATTTTTCCACCGTATTCCAGTTTGAATTCGTGCAAAAAACATACATCACGGTGTTCCAGAATGTTACACAGAGAACTTTAACGCGGCTCGTCCTACTACAGCAAATTATATTAATCAGTGACAATAGCGTTGTTGTAACTTCAACAAATTTGCCTTTCCTGATTGTTGAATCAGTGAACTGCACCATCAGGATGTGACTTGGTTCTTTAGAACTTTCTGGAATCATAGTAATAATTGATATACGTGTATAACTGTGACAGTGAAGAGACCCGCAGACGCTGTTAACAATTTCCGTGTATTTACGGAAAATTTGAAGAAATTATAGTTAATATAAGAAAACTCGCTCGGTAATTACATAAATGGAACTGAGCCCCGTACATACGAAATATGGAACCTGTTCCATGAATTTAGCCGTGGGAATGATCAATCTCATGGTCACTCTTTCACAGTTCTTTATTTCGTGAACTGCAGACAAAAACAACTCCATGACTCGTAGGAATACAGTACGCGGTAAAGATCCACAAATACAATGCAGCTTGTTCAGACTAGAGATTGGCTGTGTAATAGTCATCTGTGAAAATTGCACGCGTACGTAAAAATCGCAATCACAGTTTGTGAAATGAAACCGATAGTAGCGGTGAATGTGAAATGTCACAATTAGTACTAGCAGTATCTTTCCAACATAACTGNTGTGAAATGAAACCGATAGTAGCGGTGAATGTGAAATGTCACAATTAGTACTAGCAGTATCTTTCCAACATAACTGTGACTTGTACTTGGAACTATCACGGGTTTTCTCTTTAAAGGTGGTTTCATCATTCACCAAATATTCGTAAAAGTTAAATCACCGACTTTTAAATTGTCGTATTCAAAACAGTATATTTGCGCTATCTTATGGGTAAATAAGAAAACGCCAGCAGAATGTTACGCTTATCACAGGCAGCAAAAGACAAAGCTAACCGATGCCCTGTCATCCCGGCATGAAATAGCTTAGTTATAAGATATTACATATCCTGTGGAAAGTAGCAGGTATATTTCACACGTATGAAAAAGCAGCATTCACTTTCACAGCCTGCTACCTATATTTCACAGTTTCACTCATCTCTAATTCAGACCACACCCAGAACAGAGACTCACAGATACTACTCAAAATTAATACACAAGTTTCAATTATCACAAAATAAGAAGAAAAAATTAGCAGGCCTTAAAAACATTTACATGCTCCATATTGTTACTGGTGGCGGTCGCAGTATTTACGTGTTTTAACATTTCTAAGCTAACAATAACCGAAACAGAAAAGCTCCGTTTTTCCAAAAACTTCGGGTTCCGAGAACGAACAATGCCAAGGCTACACAAAGCGTTCTTCGCCACTGTAACTTGAACATTATTGTTCCTATGGCAGTTAGCTTATTGATGCCAATCAGACCTATTCTTTAAAACATCATAGAGTTGAACGAAAAATGTGGTAACGTAGTGGTAAGAGTCACAAGTTACAGTATTACACCCTAATATTTATGCTTTCGGTACATATACCTGTTCTGAACACTGTATACCGATTTTTATGGAAATTGTAATACTGGAATCTAGAACCTTTATTGCGTCAACATGAACGTCTTTTTTTTTTTTTTGCCACAATCAGTCTACTCCCAAACTTACACAGTAAAATGTTTACTTGGGAATGTCACTTTCTCGTACAATTACTGACTTTGCACGTTACCTGTATTAGACATTAAAAGAAATCTCTAGTACCTATTTACATCCACGAATAGCTCTTTGGTGGATAATGACAGGATATTTTTGCTTTTAAAAAGAGTCATAACACAGATGATAACAAGTCAACTATAGTTTCTGGGAATTCCACGTATTTCGAGAGTCTCTGAACGTGTTCTGTCTAAATCTGGCCTGTGGNAAGTCAACTATAGTTTCTGGGAATTCCACGTATTTCGAGAGTCTCTGAACGTGTTCTGTCTAAATCTGGCCTGTGGAGTGTTCCAATTGCTTAACGATGTATAATCGTTTGAATAGTCGCTAACGCAAAATAAATCCGCTGAAACAGGACGCCTAAGTTGTTTATATTTAAGGGTATCGCCTACATGTAGCTGTTTAGCGCGTCCGAGACTCGGAAGGAAGCGCGCGATAAGGGCGACATTGTTACGCGCACCTAGTGGCCCACTAACATGTGCGTGCAAGGTGCTGAATTAGCGTGCAGTGTTTACGTCGTTCTGCTGTAACTATTAAACTTTGAGTGAGTGAGTGAGTGCAGAGATTTGGGCGGCTCATAAAATCGACATATTGAGAGCCGATGAGGGTGCAGTGAGGTGAATATGGAGCGGTGCAGCGGGAGATCCCCGAGAAAACCCGCCGACAAGCGGCATTGTCCGGNAATATGGAGCGGTGCAGCGGGAGATCCCCGAGAAAACCCGCCGACAAGCGGCATTGTCCGGCACGATCCGGGAGAGACCCCGCCTGGAATCGAACCCGTTTCGCCTAGGTGGGTCTGGAACTTTAATCGGCGAGTCTATCATTATATTTCTGGAAAGTATGAAAAGAAGTAGTATATTATTATTAGTATAACAAGGGTGCTCAACCTTTTTAACAGTCGGGCCAAACGAACGATTCAGACATTTTTGGCGGGCCACTGACGGTTGTTATTTAAGTTATTTTTAAGACTTGTGCAAGAAAAAACCCAATATTAAGAAATGAAATTGTTGTTTATTAAAATAATAAAACAATACACTTTTGCTTCTTCATTCTAATGTTATGTATCTTAAATCAAAATCGAACTAAATAAAAACTAAGGTTAATACAATTAATGTGATTTCTGACATTGCTTCTGTTGTAATAATTTTCTTATATTAGGCGTCAAATCTGATGTTGAAAGTAACAACAAGTCACTAATATGTTGCTCTGTTAGTGATGTGCGGTATTTATTTTTAACATAATTAAGGTTTGAGAAAACCTTTTCACAGACATATGTTGATCCAAAACTACTTAAGAATTGTAAGGCCAGGTCTGTTATGATAGGAAAATCTTCTGTTGGTACCAATTTCCAGAAATTTGCAAAATCTTCTGAAGAATTTTGTGGTTTTGAGGATACTTTTTCGGCAAAAAGGTTTTTTTGCGCAAAATGACTTTGCAGTTCAGTGAGTTCTAACTGAACATTGGCAGGATAAGTAATTATTTCAGTCAAACTGATTATGAAGGGATTCACAAAAATTTGTATATTTTGTTTTTTACTCTCAAAGTCTTGAAATCTTCTCTCAAACGATTGTAATAAGGAGCTAATTTTAGATTCGTATTTAGAACAATTGATGGTGTCAATATTGAGTTTCTCTTTCAAATCTTTAAGTGTGGGAAAATGGTCAATATTTTCTGTGCTTAAGTTAATTAAAAACAGATTTAATTTAGCTTTAAATCCGCTTATCAAACTAAACATAGTCGGAAATGAACAATCTTTGCCTTGTAATTTGAGATTCAAAATATTGAGATAATTCGTAACGTCAACAAGAAATGCAAGATCACTCAACCAAGATGTATTCTTCAGTAAATCAGTTTCCAAAGGTAACACCCCTTTTTCCTCCAAAAATTCCACGACCTGCTCTCTCAAGTTGAAAAATGTTTTTAACATGTTGCCCCTTGAAAGCCATCGCACAGCGCAGTACAGTTGAAGCTCTCCATATTCACTGATTTCTTCTTCAAATAAAACTCTGAATTCACGTCTATTAAGAGCTTTTGCACGTATGTAATTTATGCAACGTACCACTGGATCCATAATATCATCCAATTTCATGTCCTTTGCACACAAAGCTTCCTGGTGGATAATGCAATGATACGAAAATAGTGTGCGACCCAAGAAATTCTGCAACAAAGCTACGCAACCTTTGTTTTTCCCGATCATTGCAGGTGCTCCATCAGTGCAAATACATATCATTTTGTCCCATGATAAGCCCTTTTTCTCAATACATTCCCTAATTTTCAATAAAATGTCTTTTCCTTGGGTTGTAGTTTCTAGCTGACAGAGTTCAAGTAAATCTTGCAATATATTCCAATGTTTATCAATACACCGCACAAAAATAGCCAACTGAGACCTACTCGTTAAATCGCAAGTTTCATCTAACGCCAATGAAAAGTATTTGCACTTTGTTACGATTTCTTGAATCTGACTGCTGATATCAACTGCCATCTCCTCCACCCTTCTCGTAACAGTGTGTCGTGAGAGTGAGACACTGTCGGCTTTAGCTTTGACGTTTTTATCATTACAGTTTTGTGCAAAGATTGTCAAAGCCTCTTTAATAATTTCTCCATCAGTAAAACATTTCTTCTTTTTCGCTAAAAGCAAAGAAATCTCGTAAGATGTTTTGACCATGGATTCAAGCTCGTCGTGCCTTTCAACGAAAATATTCTGTTGGTTGAATAGTTCCTTTTTCTTTTTCTTTAAAAAATCTTCTCTGATAGCACTACCAACAGGGTACTCTTTTTCAAAATTATTATGATTTTGCTTATAATGCCTTTCTAGGTTATATTTTTTTGCAACAGCTACTGTAGCGGAGCAAAGTAAACACATGGGTTTATGCGCCTTGCTTTCAATAAAACAATATTTATTTTCCCATTCATCATGAAAAACACGGTAGGTCTCGGTCGATTTCGACGTACTTGGTTTGCTGTGAGACATACTGAAACAAACAACATTTGTTTATTTTCCTTTCTGAATAGGTACCTAATATGAATATCTACTTAAATTAGCTCATAATGAATAACATACCTTTGAACACCAATGTCTTCACTTATTTAAACAAAAACGATCAAATGTTTGATTCAGTTCTTCATCAACAAAATCACAACTTAAAAACATTATGTACTGTAAGCAGTGACGCGCGCTCTCGATTGTTTTTCGAAACACAGTGCGGGAACAGGTGAGCGCGAGGAAGCGCGGGCGGGAGGCTCAAAACAATACTTCGCTCCCGAGCTTACGCACACAAAAACAATGTACACGTGCATCTACACTCGCACTAAGACCAACCCGCCTTTGTTAGATAAAACGTCTTCCTAATCCTATACTACCACGTACAAAACACTTTTTCAACTTGGCGGGAATTTTCTGAATTGCTTGCGCGGGCCATTCAAAATTCGTCCGCGGGCCACATCGTGGCCCGCGGGCATAGGATTGAGCAGCCCTGGTATATTATGAGATACAGCGGTGAAAAAAAAAAACCGTTTTTAGCCACGTTGTAGGACTCGGAAATATAGCATTTCTAATGCGTATGGCGTATTGAGAGTAAGAATAGTCCCTCGTCTTAAGTGTGTATCCTTTTCGTATATCGGTATAGCCAGAACACTTTTAGTGGTTTCATGAAATTACGCGGATCCCAAACACTCTACAACGCAGTTCTAGCGCCAGATAGACAGCGCCATTTTTACATAATGCTACCTTTGATGTGTTTCCAAAAAACAACCCCCTCTCCCCACCCACCCCATAAAAATTCATGGACATTTTTGTACAAGATAAAGGAGATTTTCACTATGCACCTTTCTATTTACAAAGAAAAAACACAATGTCATAACAAAACATAAGACGTGCGGGCGTGTTTCAGTGAACACGTTTCGGCGGCAATCTTGAAGGAAGAGGAGCGTGCCGGAGAGCCTACCTTAACGACGGCAGAAGCCTTGGAGTCGCGCCTGAAAGGATCAGTGAAGGAGGCTGCGTGGTGCCTCTGCGAAGTGATCTTCCTCACCGCCTTCACCCACAGCTGCTTCCGCGCCGAGCCGTTCAGAGCCCTGCGACAAACAAAGACCTCCTACCTCAGTGTCCAGCTTCACTACGGCACTTACCTCTACCTGAAGTCTGTTCACGATAAAGTGATCACTTTTGAAATCAACCTTTGAAAAATGTCACTGCCCCTACCTGCGCATATGTTAACGATCACACTGACTACCACGCAACTAGTAAAGTTGGTAACGTCGGAGGGAAAGTAGTTCCATGACTCAATGTTGAATTAAAAGTGATGGGTAAAGGTTTGTGAATACTGAAATGATTTATTTTACTGTGTGTTTTTTTAATGCAATGACGTTTAGTAATGGGTAAATTTGTAAGATATTAACTTTTATAATAATTCCACAGTTTCACTTCAGCGACGTATGAATTAAGTGGCCAGGTCTATAGCAATGTTAATTTTAGATTAGGTGTGCAAACACACTATGTGCACGCGAGTACATCTTATGCAGGACTTTCAAAAGTACCCAGTTTATCGTGAACAGCCTATATTCAGTTGGTGGTTTCACGTGCCATCTAGCAACCGAGAGGCCACGCCGTAAACAGTTTTTTGTATTGGTACATGTAATTGTTTGGAAACTAGTCGCCAAAGATGTTTTTGTAACACTAAAAATAAATTAAAGTAAATTTCACAAATTCTTAATGTGGAATGTATAAAACAAGAGTTGAATTTTCGCGTGTTTTATAAATATTTAGCAAAAAAAAAAAAAAACACAATTTATATACATTTACGGAAATAATGTGTTGTAAATGTACAACATTTCAGCTGTAAAGTTAGACGAAAATATTTGACAACTAGTTTCGAAATGATTGTTTGTAACATGTACAACAATGTTTTGCTGTGCAGTTACATATTGACCCACAATTATAGAAATACTAAACTTCAAGAAGCTAAGTGCATAACAAGAAAATTCACTTACATACATTCAAAGTTGATTACAATGCAAAACACTTATACGCAACAAGATAAACATAATTTGAAATCACAACTTCTCGATGCGGCAGTTTACAAGAAATCGTGTCACTAGTATTAATAATAAAACAATTACAAGAACATCGATATGAGAAATAGTTGAACATTTATATCACAGAACAACATTTAATATGTAAATATAGAATAGTGCATTTCTTTGCTGATCACTTAATTTTAATGCGTAACAGCTCTTTACGGCTTATCATTTCGTTCAGTAGACTACCTAAAATTAACCTTTGCAAAAATTATTCATACACGGATTCATAAAGTTGGCCTTTTTATACATGGCATATGTCTATAAATGAGGCGGAATGCTTATACCCGATGCCTGAAGATTTTTTTTTCACAGGCAAACTCTCATTTGGCAAAAAAAAAAAAAAATGCCAAGAGTGGTGAATGTAACCAGTAATGTGTAAAATTTTAAGTTCGGTAGTTAAAATCATAAATTATTAGTTAGAGACGAAATAATTTAAATAAAATGTGTGTATTTTTTATATTTTATACTGTATAATCCATAACTGATTGGGATTAATAAGTTTAAATTTACTCATTCTAACTCTAATTTTGTTCTGAGGGCCTTGCCTACCAAGAATGCAGCCACGGAGTTTAAGTGGGAAATTAATTTTAAAGAAACTCCTTCTCAAAGCATTAATCTAAAAGGTAACTGGTTAAAAAAATGCTCAACGCAACTTGCTCAGAAAATAGTGCCACGTTACGAATTTAAATAAAAGTATAAATGTATCACTTATTTTTTTTTAAATATAGATTTTAATTTCAAATTTTTTAAAAATATCAAACAATATTTGTAAAGACTTCTTCACCAGTCAGTACTCTTTAATAAATGTCACATAGACTAATTTTTGTTTGAAACGGTTATCTTCAAAGTTGATGCATTCAGAAGGAATTTCTTTAACATTGACTCCTTATTTAAACTCTGTGGCTGCAGGCTTGGTGGGAAGATCACTCAAGTAATGAATAATACAAACACAGGTAAACTTAATCAAGACGAATATATGGTTAACCATACCAAAATTCTTGATATCATGCTTATGGCATAGTATTACGATAAAAATGTAACTTTCGATGTAATAGACGTCAAGAGATATCACATAGAAATACTTATTACCTGAGTAGTGTTTCTATACATGGCTATGCGCGATGGGTAAAATATCATTTACTGTGCGCGTTACAAGGTTTAGAAATTCTTTCATGTAATATACTTTCATGATTTTACAAAAAAAAAAATAATAATAATAAATTTCTGTAAAAAAATTGGAGCAACAAAAATACATAATCTAAGTACTGAATCACATTTCAAATTTATCAACGTACTTACTTTTTGGATTCATAATAAATTGTAAAAGTACTTTTTTATTTAGATCAATACACGTTTTACCAAAAAAATAATTACGTTTTTCGTTATTAGTACAAAATAAAATAATAGTCTCTTAAAACCAAAGTACAAGTGAGCCACTTGTTAAGTTCAAGCATATTCTGTATGCCATATCCGAGATCGCAAAAATAATTCGAAACTGAAATTCACGCACGTTATAAATTTGACTCACGCATAAAGTTAAAAGCTTGATATTACAGTTACAAATAAAAAAAACACAAGAAAAATTTACGTGGATTACGCCATAACTCGATACGATATTTCCAGTGTATAAAATCTCAAAACACTAGATGAACGCTCCTGCTCTAGATGGAGAAGTGGAGAGGCACATGCGAGAGTTATGCTTGTAAGATGATCTTCTCCTGCTGACTAGCTCAATACTGTAACCAGCACATCCGTGTGTCGCCCTTGCTTCGTGTTATTTCACTCGACGTAAAAGGATCCGAAGAAGCCTGCTGAAGATTCAATTGCAAGGCAGACAGATTGGAAAGCTCATATGTCAGTGCTCCCAGGACAACCAATGAGCCAGAAGAACACACGGATAACGTTGCCTGTAACTCCGCCTACTCATTTCAAATAAAATATTGGCTGTGTGCTCCCGTTCATTTATCGGTTTTGATATCTTGACGGAATTCCAGACAAGTATTGTGTTGTTAAAAAATCTTATAGTAACAAGATGATTGGTAACATTTCACTAATTTTTTAAATTACGTTTCTGCTTACGAAAAAATACACCAAACATCCTGATAAAATTCTTACGCCCTTCTTTATGATACACTAAAGATGTTTCTGTTTCAGATATACAGTATTTACATTTGCGTTAAACGAAAACTTATTATAATCTTTTAACAAATGCGCCCCATGAACGCACACACTATAACACTGATGTGGCGTGTGAGCCAAACCGTTGAAAGTATTCCGTTCAACTGGTGAACTAGTGCCACAACATACCTAAACTAAATCACAAAGCGTATGGTCGTGGGAACGAATTTTTTGTAACCATGGGTGTAATGTACGTACACTTAACTAGGTGCATTGTTGGTGCAATCTGAATATTGCTAACCATATTTATTAATGCGTACTATTAATATAGTTTCTACAGCAAGACGCTCTGTTTATACTTCGGAGAAGGCAGTTCCTGCAGCGCTATTTGGATTTTTCCTGCAGCTTCTACACTGTTAAAAATTCCCGGATATTGACGGGAATTTGTAGGTTAATATGCAGCAAATGTACAGAAATGCGCTCCACACTGATAAAAAAAAAACGTCAACGAGCTCCGTTTGTACCAAATACAGAACTTATCCAATCTTTCTGAAGTTTCGGGTTTCGGGGATGAACAATAACAAGGCAACACGAAGTGTCTCGATGTTACAACCAGAAAACTATTGTTCCTGCGGCAGTCAAGATATTGTTTCCTTTTAAAGATATTTCTCCAAACAAAAAAGCGACACAAGTGACCTGCAATAATTATCAACACACACTCGTTAAAATAAACTGAAATAGTTGCTTACGTTATTCGAGCGAAAACAACGTGTTTATACCTCAAAGAACCACAAGAGCGCTAGGCGATTGGTAAGACCGAGGGTCTGCTACGTATTTTTTTCTTCGCGTTAAAATCCTGTCCCAGTAGAAAACACTTAAATCATTCATTTTATTTGTGTACAGAAAAATATCATCTTAACGAGAGCTAATTTTCTTTTCGAAGACCCTCTTCATCAAGCGTAAATGCAGGAAAGCTAACTAGAAAATTTACGGACAAGTTCCGTGAATTCACCGAATGTTCTGTGAAATTTATGAGAAGTCCACAATTGAAGATGTAGTTTCAGGAAGATTTCTGGATAATTTCTTCCATTACTTTTCGATAATTTAACTGATTTTTTTTCTAACAATATATAGCTGTAATATACTTACATTAACATTCTGAATTAATGCTCAGTCTCATCTGCCATGTTGAATTTTCCATTTATGTGCCTTTATAAAAATATAACTAAATATTTCTTTTTATAGCACGTTTACACTTTACAAATGACTTCAAATGCATTCGCCAAATTTGTCCACGCATTATCTGGTAACTGTGAAACGTCAAGAGTCTATTGTTAATTTAAAAATTATGCATTAATTACGTCATAATTACTTGACAGAAGTTCAGAATACATGTTTGTTATACAGTGTAATGTATATTGCCAGAGTGGTATAGTCGTAGTTTCAAAAAAAGTGTCCCTAAACAAGTGAAATATGTTATAAACAAGTAATTGAACACGGCGTGTGATGCCAAGTTTTAACGGGGATAAGTACCTGCCATTTTGGATTTACAGAGTTTTCACCACAATCTGCATCACAGATTTTCTAAAGACTGCATTGTTTGACTTCTGTTGCTAGTATCATTTCTGTGATCGCCTGCAAGAAAATATTACTTATTTATTGCTGGCAGTCTCTAGTCAAAAGTTAATAAAAGCAATGCAGTTGTAATAATTTGATAAAGCTTGAGAAACTATACCCTATTATTTATGCTCTGTATGACAAATTTCGTCAAACATTATTAGATAGAATTTACAACAAGAAATTGTTATATCCAAGATTACGAAGACTGATTCCTCGTAAGAACCAAATTACAGTTGTTGCTAATCTGAATTCTGATTATCTACAGAAATTTCTTGTAATAAAATATTTTTGCTTATTTTTTCTCAGAGAAGTATATCTAGCAATGAACCCGATTTTCACGCTTCATGCGGTGATGACTTCCCAATTCCACAACAAGCATAGACCCGTGTCCGTTGACTAGCGGGGTCGCAGGTTACACTGCGAGGTCACAGAAGAGCCAAGCTCACAGAGGCGGAATCTTCACGCGAGTCCATCAACTGCGCCGCGTGACCGACATATTTTACGGAAGAAGGTGAAAAACTATTCCGTTTCACGTGTATGGACTAGAAGCGGGTAATTTTTTTGGTCTTAAGACATTTAATTTATTTATTTTTAATTTTTAATTTTTATTGCCGAAAACCAAGTTTACCAAACGGCTTGTCTCACTTACACGTCTCATATTGTCTGTACCTCAGAGTAGTGTAATTTATGCTACGTCACATACGAAATTAAGCTCCAATGTGGCCGCAAACTTTTGTTTTTAATTTTTAATTTTATAGATTTTTAACGTCAGCTTAACAGGCCAGTGGCGTGTGGAGAACTGTTGCTAGGTTACCTGGTGCTTGCTCACTGCTGTACATTCTCGGTGCACGCTGCAGAAACCAACAACTACCTAGGGAAACTGAATGTATTTCGACCACTCACAAGCGAGCAGGCAAGGGACCCATTATACACGTCCTGTGGCGTCACCTGCTGAGCTACGTTTTAGTGGTGGAAGTGTAAACTAGCAAGCAACAGGGTACAACACACACTTTACGCCAGCTTACCTTGCAACAGTTCACCACACGCCACTGTAACACGCCATTGTGACTTATATCCCTAGTCCAACGATATGACCACTGCCGCATTAATAGCCTACACGAAACTATATAAAGTACTGTTGTATAAATTTTACAGTTGATATTTATAGTAACTAAAAAAATTATAAAGCTACGTTTTCTACAATTAGTAGTAAATGTTAAGATAATTTACCTTAGTTAGGTTTAACTGCGTGATCGCTTGAGTTATCTACGTTAATTACGAAGCCACGTTTTCTAGCGTGAGTGTCAATGTGTGTTTTGATCTCTCATGACCGGTCCAATATCATCTCCACGGTCTAGGGCAACACTGGGACGGAAGGCATCAGTCACTTATCGTTATGTCAACAAGACTGCTGACGTCACAGAGCCAAGTCGCTCACTTCGCAAAACACGGAGACACGTAACACCACGAACTAAGAGGACCGTTACCCTCGCAAAACACACCTCATCAACATTTTTAAATATATCAAGTGCACCAAATGTGTGAACAAAACACACCTCATTAACATTTTAAAAATATCAAGTGCACCAAATGTGTTAACAAAACACACCTCATTAACATTTTAAACATATCATGTGCACCAAATGTGTGAACGAAAAATACATGTAAAGTAAATCATTTACGAGAGTAAGGGATCACAGTAAAACAGCGTAAATAAGCGACCAGAAGTAGGCGATAGCAAATTTGACAGCGCTGATGGCGGTAGCATCTCCAGACTATGGCAACCGCGGTGCGCCTATGGTGAATAACCAAAATGATTCTGTGACGGTTTATTACTACCTTCTGCTTCATAGCGGTGGGCCAGATCACCTCTTCCCCCTTAACCAACACCTTGAAAAGTTCCAAGAGTCGGCGCGCGGAATTAAACTAGGCGGTAGCATTTCTACACACAGCAGCACGAAGGCGGTTCAGAAGTATGGAAACGTCCAGGTTAAACGTCATATGATTGGACAGTCTGCGTACACCGTGACAAGTTAGGCTAGGAACCAGAAAATGTGTTCAATCACTTGAGCGAGATATGAAAACTAGAAGAGATCGTTAACTGCAAGAGACTGGTACTAAATAAACATGAGACAAAAATGATTTATAAATCTCTTTTGTTGCGGGGTTTTGATTTGTAATGTGTTTCGTCTCCGGTCTCACAAGATTCAACACTGAACTGAACCTATATTTTAAGGCCATTTTTTTCCTGAATTTTCTACGGAATATTTTTTGTCGCATCGCAATTTGTTATAAAACATTTAAATAAAATGTTGTGGCAGAAATTGTTGTATAAAGAGCACATAATGAATGAATAACAAATAATAAATTCATGTACCTTGTTAACGCGTGGTTTCGTCTACTATATAGTTTATTATTTATAGAAGTATAAAAATAATAATCACTTTATGTAACTCGACGAAGAGTTTTAGAGAAGTGTGTAGAAGAAATGAATTATGTATAAATAAAGTTTGATATTTGAAATGACTAACTCGCAGCAGTATGAAAAGGAAAATATTATTTTTAATGAGATGGCAATTTACCTTTTTAAAAGTAAACAAAATTACGTTAACTAAATAAACATAACTTCTGGAAGCGTGCGTTGGAACCAGAAGTAGCCAGTTGCTCCAAGAATAACCAAAATAGAATGCATATATTAGTTAATATACATTTATTGTTTGTCGTTCCTTCACACGGCTATATTATTTACAAAACTGATAAAAATGCGAAATAACGAATCTGTAAGTTTGGAAAAATAAAGGTTATAATTTAACTAGGCTTAATATCTCAAATTGTTTTCAAGATATTTTCTAATATACNAAGTTTGGAAAAATAAAGGTTATAATTTAACTAGGCTTAATATCTCAAATTGTTTTCAAGATATTTTCTAATATACATTCACCGGGAATGCCATAAAACTGCAGAGAGCCAATCCAAGTTTGCAATTTTAATACATATTTCCGAATGACGAGGTTCGCGTACACCAAGTTTTGCTCGGATCCATTTACACTTTAAGAAGTTTATTTATAGTGAGAAGGGGCAATGAAGTTTGTGGAATGAACATCTACAATCAGATACACAGGTACACCAATTGCAAATAATTATTTTTCTAAAAATAACTACATAATTTCCAGAAGGAGTAAGCAGTTGGATTTGACAGTGAGCAGTAACCTCACGAAAATTATGATTACATGATAGCGATTTTTTTCTATTTTCCTGCTGGTAAAACAATTGCAAAAAAAAGCTACTTAATAGATTCCGTTTTCTATTTTAATTTAAACATGTGGTTTTTTACGCTTAATTTTTGTTAGNAAAAAAAAGCTACTTAATAGATTCCGTTTTCTATTTTAATTTAAACATGTGGTTTTTTACGCTTAATTTTTGTTAGATTACTGCTCAATGCCAATGCCTATTACTTAATGCTGGAGTTATCAATTCTATAAACCCCTTAACGCTGCCGTGCGAGGCCAATGGCAGAAACAGAATGAGNTACTTAATGCTGGAGTTATCAATTCTATAAACCCCTTAACGCTGCCGTGCGAGGCCAATGGCAGAAACAGAATGATATGTGCATCCACAATTTGGCGAAAGTTAACTACCCCCCCTTTCCCCCAAAGTTGTATAGTAAAAGAAGATACGAACCTTCCTAAACATTTATGCCTCATACCTGTAGGTCTATAGTAACTAGCGTGGAATCACTTATGAACGTGCAAGAAGCTTCTGTTCATGGCTTACTTGGTGTACTTCTTGCCTTCTATAAATAGCAAAAAATTCCGTTTCTTGCAATGCTTACAGATCCCGGAAGGGTAAATATTAGCCCAACGGATCACAACAGTGGAGATAGTATGTTCGAGTCGACCACGACCAGACGTTAGGGTGTAAGCATTCGCCTTTAAAAATATTATTTAAAAAAAATTATACCTCGATTAGTATACGCGTTTGAGAACATAAACATCGAATAGAGACAAAGAAATAATTGCGAATTTATAACTTCAAATATTTACAGGTTTGTGAAACTTTTGAGTTGGAAAACAGTTTACATGACGCTGTTTATAGGATTATGATAGAATAAAAAGTCGCAAAAAAAAGAAATGCAGAATATCAAATGAGAGCTGCTTGAGTGTGCAGACGACGTCAAACCACTACACTCGCAAATATTCCCAACATCAATTGACAAACATCTAGGTGGAAACAGGTCTTACGCTACTAGTAGTCGTGCCTAATAAATTACGAGCAGAACAATTCTAACTGACAACCCGACGCACTGACCTTATAAGTTCGGGTTACTACCGTGAATCTAATCGCTGGTCACAGTCGTTCTTAATGGCGCAGGAGATATCACTTCAGTTTTATGTAGTCGTAGAATGTTTGACAGCGATGACTTGNAAGTTTGGAAAAATAAAGGTTATAATTTAACTAGGCTTAATATCTCAAATTGTTTTCAAGATATTTTCTAATATATATTCACCGGGAATGCCATAAAACTGCAGATAGCCAATCCAAGTTTGCAATTTTAATACATATTTCCGAATGACGAGGTTCGCGTACACCAAGTTTTGCTCGGATCCATTTACACTTTAAGAAGTTTATTTATAGTGAGAAGGGGTAATGGAGTCTGTGGACTGAACATCTACAATCAGATACACAGGTACACCAATTGCAAATAATTATTTTTCTAAAAATAACTACATAATTTCCAGAAGGAGTAAGCAGTTGGATTTGACAGTGAGCAGTAACCTCACGAAAATTATGGTTACATGATAGCGATTTTTTTCTATTTTCCTGCTGGTAAAACAATTGCAAAAAAAAAAAGCTACTTAATAGATTCCGTTTTCTATTTTAATTTAAACATGTGGTTTTTTACGCTTAATTTTTGTTAGATTACTGCTCAATGCCAATGCCTATTACTTAATGCTGGAGTTATCAATTCTATAAACCCCTTAACGCTGCCGTGCGAGGCCAATGGCAGAAACAGAATGAGATGTGCATCCACAATTTGGCGAAAGATAACTACCCCCCCTTTCCCCCAAAGTTGTATAGTAAAATAAGATACGACCTTCCTAAACATTTATGCCTTATACCTGTAGGTCTATAGTAACTAGCGTGGAATCACTTATGGACTTGAAAGAGGCTTCTGTTCATGGTTTACTGGGTGTACTTTGTGACTTCTATAAATTGCAAACATTCCGTTTCTTGCAATGCTTACAGAGGCACGCTGTCTCGGAAGGGTAAATATTAGCCCAACGGATCACAACGGTGGAGATAGTATGTTCGAGTCGACCACGACCAGACGCTAAAGTGTAAGTATTCGCCTTTAAAAAAAATTATTTGAAAATAAATTATACATGGATTCGTATAAGCGTTTGAGAACATAAACATCGAATAGAGACAAGAAATAATTGCGAATTTATTTCTATAACGGATACACTTCAAATATTTACAGGTTTATGAAACTTTTGAGTTGGAACAAAGTTTACATGCCATTCTTTATAGGATTATGATCGAATGAAAAGTCGCAAAAAAACGCAGAATATCAAATGAGAGCTGCTTGAGTGTACAGACGACGTCAAACCACTACACTCGCCAATATTCCCAATATCAATTGACAAACATCTAGGTGGAAACAGGTCTTACGCTACTAGTAGTCGTGCCTAATTAATTACGAGCCGAACAATTCTAACTAACAACCCGACGCACTGACCTTATAAGTTCGGATTTTAACCGTGAATCTAATCGCTGGCCACAGTCGTTCTTAATGGCGCAGGAGATATCACTTCAGTTTTATGTAGTCGTAGAATGTTTGACAGCGATGACTTGCGAGTCCTTCTCGCGGCAGGCTAAAGTTAGAACGCTCGTACGTTTGTGTTTGAACTTCATTTCAAGAGATAAGTCATGGAGGACTCTGGCCAAAGAATAATCACTTGCCCGTAGTGACGTCACCATGTTTAACGTAGAGGGCACTGTGAAACGTTATGTAAATTTTAGCAGTAAAAGGAAAACCGGAGTCCAGCCACTAAATAACGAAGACTATCACACTGATAAATGAATAAACAAATTTAAAAATTTCTACCGGAAGTCAGAAACGGAACAAATTTAAGTTTTTCGTGGTTCGAATGCTAAAATACACCACCGTCCAGCCTAGTTTTGAGTGAAATTTTTTTTGAGGATGTTCTCAATTAGGATTATCGTGCAACGTAATGTTTCTTTACTGATGTCCTAATGTGCCGTGTCCTTTCCAGTACGATAATGTAGTTGATTGTATACGATTTTATCCCTCGGCTAGCTGTATCTTAGAAAAAGAACATTCGATCTAGAAAACACTTGGAAAAAGTGAACAAGCACAAGGTTATTGACCCCCCCAAACCAAAATAGACCCAAACGCCTATTTGCAATTGTGGATCAAACAGGCCAACAATATTTTTTTTACAGAAAAAGTGAGTGACAAATTGGCATCCTTAACTATGTAAAAATTTAAATTAACTTAACCAAACAGAGGAAGTAATTTAAAGTTGTGCTTTGTTACCAGTGAATTTGGCAGTTGCGGAACCAAATACTAACTGTCAGCGCGGAAAAGCTCCAAGTTCGTTGGAGAGTATATACGACTTCAAAGAATTCACAGTCTCGAGCCAACGANCAAACCAAAATAGACCCAAACGCCTATTTGCAATTGTGGATCAAACAGGCCAACAATATTTTTTTTACAGAAAAAGTGAGTGACAAATTGGCATCCTTAACTATGTAAAAATTTAATTTAACTTAACCAAACAGAGGAAGTAATTTAAAGTTGTGCTTTGTTAGCAGTGAATTTGGCAGTTGCGGAACCAAATACTTACTGTCAGCGCGGAAAAGCTCCAAGTTCGTTGGAGAGTATATACGACTTCAAAGAATTCACAGTCTCGAGCCAACGACATTTTATTCATAGGTCGCCGTCCAAAGCCGTTTCCGATTGTTTACTGGGATTCGGTGTGTCTGTTCTTGAAAGTTCATTACCGGGGAAAAGCCCACAAAGCCGCATAAAAAGATGGCTGTTCGATTATAAAACTAGCAAGTAAAAATGAAATTTTTTGAAGTCACCTCCTACTAGGGATGTTGGAAAAATATTGATATATCGAAATGACCAAAATATATCAACGAAATATCGATATACATCGTCGATATATATCAACGATGTTTTATCGAAATCAATATCTTTTTTTTGGTATCGAAAATAAATATTTTAAAAATGTTCCTTAAATAAGCTTTGTTTTGAATACAAAAATTGAATTAAAAAATTACTATGTTTACTTTGGCAGCATGCACCAAAAAAGGCGCCATATAGGCCTATATCTGCAATGCTTCGTGGTCTCGATATGTAATATTCCAAGCTATCTTACATTTTTCAAGTCTTTTAATACATAACATATAAGATTCCGATATACAAAAAATAGATATTTTTCTTTCGATACATCGTTTCGTAAAATAATACTTGTATATATAACCAATATAAATAATATCGATATTTTTTTTCCGATAACAACATCCCTATCTCCTACGCCAGAATAACTCACAAATATTGCATTCAGTAACACAGTATTTAAGAACATACAGGTGAAACAGCCGCTAATACTGAAAACACCAGCCGTACACTCCAGAAAAATTACGTCACTGGTCAGAGAAATGTTATAGGGCCACGTTAATCAGCGCATGACAACCTAATCGCCGACCAGTAGCCCAGCCAATAGACAACTTTTCGCAGAATGCAATAGCCAATCAGAAACAATTCCCGTTCCCAGAGCCTCACGCAGCCAGTGAGACAATAGGTACACCCATATCACAGTTATCGCCACGCAATTTCGTCTCTGTGTACTTATCCATTCAGTGTTTCAATATTAAGCTTTGGAAACAAGTGAAATCTGCCGAGGCCTCGCGGAAACATGCGACAATTGCACAGTTACATCAAACTGCTGAGTTTTGCGTCGCACATGTGTGTACATTGTAACGTTGCCCCACGTCTGGGCCGCCATGTTTGTAAAGTGGCAGCCTTCAGAAGTGGCGGCTGGAAATTACAGCTCGGTTCGCTCAATCGGTAGACACATGAAACTAAAAAAAAAAGGCCCTAAATAAATATAAAATAAAGTCAAGTCTCGGATTTGTTATCCTTTACTTTTATTTAACATTCACATCAACCAGTTCACATACAGTCTTCAAGTATGCAGAGTCACGAACAGTTAGTTTCACCAGAAAAACAAACAAAGAGCAGCGCCGCAGTAGTTAATTAATTATGCATTATTAATCACGTCATTTAAAGCTTGCATCGCAAGAAGAAAATTCAAAGGCAGTGACTTCCCACACCAGCGGTAATAATCCAGCAGGATAATGTTTGCCGGTGCGGGGGATATTTGCCACGCTCGACGTGTCCTTTCTGAGTACTGGTTGACTACTGATTCTTTATGCCGTTCTGGTAGCGGGCGGTAGGCACACATGGTATTTGTCGCCCAGTGGCTACCCCTCACTCCTTGCCCCAGGGTGCCAAAAACGTGACCAAATAAGGGCATGGCGTGGGCCGGAAACCCTCCCCACGCCATGTCGAACTTAGTAGTAGTGAAAATATAATCAATGTTCTAGAACCTTCTAGAATAAAAAAACTGTCTACTGCAGTTGGAAAGCTTCTATCGATAAATACTGACGCGAACAAAAACTAAGATTTCAGAAAAGGCAAACGTATGCCCGATAAACCAACAACCACGGCTTTAACTTCGAATGCTAATAAAATATTATAAAGCCTCTCAAAACGAAAGAAAATGATCCACGTATCCCGGTAATTATTATGACATACTCTAAAAACAACGGAACCGACTACATCTCTTTTAATCTATTAAATTACTGGAAAATAATGGCAACATTGTGCTGATCTCTTCGTATATAC
The DNA here is from genome assembly GCA_002778355.1 of Clitarchus hookeri. Taxonomy (NCBI): domain Eukaryota; kingdom Metazoa; phylum Arthropoda; class Insecta; order Phasmatodea; family Phasmatidae; genus Clitarchus; species Clitarchus hookeri. Next base: position 117,395 of record NQII01002053.1, read on the forward strand.
TGAGATGCTTCATTTGCAATGGCATGTACGGAAACTTAACCGATGTCAATAAGACTTCTCTAAATTTATCGAACTTTATTAATTTTCTTTTCTGTTTTCCCTTAATAGACACGCTTGTTAAAAAAACAGTATTATGTTCGTTTTGAGGTTAAAAAGCCACAATATCACAACAAACATTCTTACTCTCGGCAAAGCTTTTTTTTAACATTCACCAATAATAACAACTTTCAGGCAAGCTCCTTGCATCTAGCCTCTTGAGCTACAGTGTTTTTAAGCGGGGAAACGGTATGCACGTGCCATAGTTTCTCGTTTTGTTACTGGTTTTGAAGTCCTGTTGTCTGTTACTGGCAGTTTGTGCTATGGACGTCAGTGCATCTGCGTCAGCGGCGTGAATGTCCTAGCTTTTTTTTTTTTTTGTTGCAGGAATCATACTTCTCCTGCTTGTAGCGGCCGAAGAAGAACGTTTCGTGTTGTCTCGGCGATGTTCGTGGCTGACGGAGAAAGCTGCGTATTTTCTATCCGAGGAACTCAGCATTGTGGGTCATTATTACGGACTCCGTTTCCGTACATTACATACACATTCCCGCATAACTCTCAGTTATTTTATGAAAGATTTTTTTAGTAATGTGATTTTAGTGGCCTTGAAACCACTTAACCCGTTCGGTTACTGCGACAGCGTTTGTGGACACTTTGCAGACTCATAACTCTCAGTTATTTTATGAAAGATTTTTTTAGTAATGTGATTTTAGTGGCCTTGAAACCACTTAACCCGTTCGGTTACTGCGACAGCGTTTGTGGACACTTTGCAGACTAATGATATTTATGACCAGTATTGTACACAGCAAGGCATCAGTGCTCAGCCTTTCGTGTGGCTGATGTGATTTGTGGAATTTTATTAACCTCTTCGACGTGAATGGTTAGTGCCAATATCACCGTGCACGCATCACGTCTCTTAATTTTTTGCAAGATAAGTGCTGAACACGAGTACAGCGCTAACCAAAAAAAAAATTACGCTACTGCAACACTCGCACACAGAAATCGTGACCGAACGGATTGAAACACCGACCAGGTTTCGGAAATTTTTTCCTGTCGGCCTTCTGTTTGCATACTCTTGACGCCATGCGACCATACAAGGTACTAGATAACGAACCGGCTTGTACAAGTTATGCCACAGCAGCTGTTATACCAGCTGGTACGTCAGACATCGTAGCATTTGGGGCCTGGTTTGGCTGTAGACGGAATATGGGGGAAGAGTGCTCATGCGAGCTGCGCAGTAGCCAATCTCCGTGTTCCAGCACTGGACTGCTTTTCTGCCAATAGCACTNGAAGAGTGCTCATGCGAGCTGCGCAGTAGCCAATCTCCGTGTTCCAGCACTGGACTGCTTTTCTGCCAATAGCACTGTCAAGAACCACGTGAAGTGCTATAACGCCGTTTTCGTAAGCAAGTGCTTTCAGATGTTTGTATGCTTCCTCTAACCTAGTTTTAATGCAAATAGAAAATAATCATGCTAGTCAAAGTATTGTATTCGTATAAAAGGGTAGGCCTGTTGAAAATTTAAACATAAACAAAGAAGTTCATCACAACTGACCACGTGACTTTGACAGTTATTCTGGCTATGGGTGATTCAATGTTAGGGACATACGCAAAAGACGAAACTCGGCTTACCTCATCTTTAGTCTGCGCATTTGATTCAGGTTAGCTCTTTTTTACATAAAGACGCATTTTAAAACGGTAGTACACTTACTATAACTAAGTTTTAGTGTAACTAGGATATTTATAAATATATATAATTATTTTTTTAAAATAAAAGTATAATAATGTGAAAAAAAAAAAAAGTAAACAAATATCCATGCCACGGTTTGAACATGTGATTTTGACAGTTCTGTACGCATCGTGTCAATCATTGTTGGGTACATGCGCAGAAGATGATACTCTGTTTACCTGCTTCGTTTTTAATCTATGGGCGTGGCCGGATTTCAAACCAGGATCGGTAATATGACCTTTCATATTTTCTGCCGCAGGCTCAATACCAACTTTTGCACCTACCCGATCACAAAGCTATTTCATAGAGATTTGTAATAATTTCCATTGCAAAAATAAAATTGCAGTTTGAAGTCAGCGTCAAATTGCCAGTTCTGCAAGCTTATATTTTTACGGTCACTTTCCTCAAAAAATAAGCACAAAGTTTCGTAACATACAGTACTTTTTATATTGCTTCTTTCACTCCAATACTTAACGTCAACAAATTAAGTCATTAAGTTGGCAATATTATTTATACTCCTCCCCCCCCCCAATAATATAAACCAGCTTGCAGCTGTTAGCTTGAAATATTTCCAGCTTATCGGCTGGAAATTACTTTATCTGTCTGTACCAGAAGAGACATTCGGCTGCTGCTTGCTAAGCAGTGATGCGGAACAGTTATCCCGATCAGTTTATATGGAGCAGTTTGGCAAAATTTTAAGTTATTTGGTACAATGTGGTCATGTATGAATTTGTTTTGAACAACTTTCTGGTCTATTTCATGATAGGAGCAATGCTTATTACAATGTCGTGTCTTTAAATGCCGGCGTTCATTATTTACTAACGCCAAGTGTAAATTTGCTTACATGGCTTGTTTACATCGTTACAAGCTCATAAAAATTATTTCGAGTAAAATAAATAAAAAAATACTAAGTCGTATTTTACGCAAAACCTTTCAGCGGTGTTTTGANTAAAAATTATTTCGAGTAAAATAAATAAAAAAATACTAAGTCGTATTTTACGCAAAACCTTTCAGCGGTGTTTTGAGAACATTATCCAAGTGATGCAAAGTTTGGTTAACCAACTACTGTTGATAATGGCCATATAACGCTACTAACATTGCACCACCATTGTTTATGTGTTTCGCAACAAATGATACAGTCAGCTATCTATTCTGATATACGGCCAAAGGCCAAAAATTATGTCGCCAGTTTTATTACAGGTCTATAAGACTGAAATGCATTAAATGGTTCGAAAAATAAGACTAAGTTGTATTATATTAATTAGGACAACAAAAAAATGATGTGTGAAAATTGTCTCATGACTTAATTCACTACCCACGCAGTGAAACGTTTAATTTTAAACGATTTATCATAAACCATACATTTTAAAATTTTAAACCTCTTTGCCCCTAACTGCTGTGCTAGCGCAGTTATATATCCGGAGTGAGTTCTTGTAAGCGTAAGTTCAAAAATTGGACTTTAAAAACAACTATTGAAAGCGATTACATTTAAATATAAAAATATATTGTATAACCTTTTTTTAAATTCATAAATACTTATTTTCTGCAATCAGCACAGACCAATTAAATACTTACATAAATAAAAGAATACGCTGGCGCTTTCACGTTATAATTTCTGTAAGATGGAAACACATTTTCAGTAGCGATTAAGCAACGTGAATATGTGAATAGTTTGTACAATACAGAAGGTAGGTAGTTACAACTTAGATACCTGCAAAATTCGCGTTATTTGTGACTGCAGACGAACCTCAAGGTGATTATCTCCATTTGACTTCTACCATTGGCCAACTACTTGTGTGGCACAACCTAAGGTCGCTTTGGCCAGTAGTGAAAGTTCAAAGGTCGAGAAACTAATCTACAGCAAAGCGGGTGCATCAAATAGTTGCCAGTAGCCAATGAAATCACGAACTGCGCTCAAGTAGATATAGGTCAATTAAGACTAGCATGTTACTAAGTAATAACGCGAATTTTACATGTCTCTAACTATAAGTTCACCGAGTGGGGTCATTATTTTCAGTGAAACGTATGCTCTCATATAAAGTACCTCGTGATAGCCCTTTGAGTCACAGGTAAATATGTAATTTTAGGTGCTGCAACAAAGAAATCTTTTTTTCAGAACTGTACTGGCATCTATACGTCGCTTTGTCATACATCGGAAACAATACAAATCTAAATGTGCTTTATAAAGTTACTGGCAGAAGCGGTTTGGGAGGCTACGGAATGTAACCTCAACAGCGAATGATATCTCCCACACTTAGGGAACCGTTCCCGCATTGGATGGTTTAATGCTATGTACAGTGCAGACCATTCAAGCCACTTCATATGCAACGTTCTTAGAAATAGGACTCGGTGAGCGAAAGAGCTAACACGCCAGATGCTATCGCGTAATAGGAGTTTTCCACGCGTGATCGCATAGCGGCCGATGGATGTACCTACTCGTACACCAGGCCTTACAGAATCTGGTACGGAAAAAGGAATCGTGTAATGCCGGCTTAAGCGAATGAGGACACGCAGGACGTCACAAGGCAACTAAAAGCACAAACCGTGCAGAAGCGAAAAATGCATCGTGTGTACCGAACTTCAGCCGCCAAACATGTGCTGGAAACGAACTTGTCAGATGCCTCCCGAACAACGAGAGTTTGTCCACGCGACGCCGTGGCATAGGCACTGCGACGCAAGAGTAGCTACAGGATCATGAAACGCCCACGTGAAAACTGGTCGTGCTTAAATCAAATGGAACGGCACTAGCACTACATTTGTATCTACTTATCACGTGGTGGGAGCTATGAGCATTTCAAGGTTTGACGGAATTACGTAGTGAAACTAACGCTTCCAAATGAGTAGATGCGAAACGTGTGCGTGATGTGCCCGTGGAGAGCTGTAACATTTTGTTGGTTGTTTGGATTTGCTCTCGCCCATGCCTTTGCTTCATTTGTCCTCACATGACTCACTTGGACAGACGAAGTGTCCCGTTGTGTTCGAGGGCGTGACAATATTAACGTGCGCATGTAACACTAGCGAGACTAGTGAATAGTGAACCTCAGTTCATCGTGCTCAATCCCATATTTTATGATCAAGGAGTTTCTTTCAGCAGCCAGATGTTTCTGAACGACATATTTATTCGCCTTATGTTCATTGCTTACCGGATTGAAGAATACAACTCAATAGGTAGATGTATGAGACTGAGACTGGAAAAACCAGGAAATGATAATAATAAATCATTGCCCGCACGGCATACGGGAACGCGTTGAAAAATTGAACTTGGTATTGTAAGTAAAGGAATATTTCGCCTGAAAAGCACTTACAAACACCTTCCAGTCACTTGCTAAAGGAAGTGATTATGGGAGTTTCTGTTGGTTCACTGCACGCGTATCGGCTAGTTACGAATTTTTAACAAGAAAGCAGAGGAATTACGACAGAATATTTTAGAATTTAGAAGTGTAACAGCCGGTTATACCGCGAACTCTAGTCCAACCCGCCAGCAACATATCAAAACGCCGTTTGCCAATCATGGCGTGGTAAATTATTTATAGGCTATTCACGGTAAAGTGAGCACTTTTGAAAGCCCTATCATTTGGAATAATAGTTTAGTTTTAGCATTAGACGTTGACTTCCGAGTGCGATGGAATATATAAACTGTTTTTATTACTTAATGGCAATATTTATTTGAAAAGGTGGCTGAAAGGAAAATATAACTAGGGCTTCAAGAGTACTCAGTTAACCGTGAACAGGCTATAGCAGCCGGCAACCCAGCCAACAGAACATTGTTCGCAGCACGCAGCAGGCAATCAGACAAGTCCCGTTACCAAAGCCTCGTACGGGAAATTGACGAATGGGCACGCCCACATCAAAGAACTTCTCACGCCATTTCACCTCTGTTTACTTATCTAATCTGTGATTCTGGTACCCGTTCGTACGCAGCACTTGCATATTTTTCAACATGCTGTACACGAACGAATATATTCGGGATAAGGTGCGAAAGTATGGTAACGGGAAATTCAAGTCACTGATCACTTTTGAAAACCATGCCAATTTATTTTTTGAGCTTACTGTGTTTTCTTCCGTCACTTGTGCAAACAAACACTACGGTGAATATAGTGTGCCGAATCCACGAGTCGAGCTAGTGGTCTTTGAAATTGTTAGAAAAGTAAACACGTTAATTTTACGCAAATTCTCACCGTGAAACACGCATACAAAACATAACCAAATAATGAAAACATTTTTCCCAGTTCGCTGACAATAATATCTTAAATACTCAACTCACTGTTTTCATGAAAACTTTCACAGTTGTGGGCACGGATATTTTTTCAAAACTTGAAATAAACAGTGCTTAATAAATCGCGAACCGGATATATCTATAATGAGACAGACTTTCGGTTCATGCTTAACGATACACGTTTGAAATCCTGCTTATTGTCAGTTTGCACACACCACATTTTAAGAATTAACTATGCCATGGACTCTCATTGGTATCCATGCATATGTTAAATTATACTGAAAATAAATACATAAGGTTTTACTGTTACGATAATTCTTACTCTATTTAGTGTAAAACTGAAGTAAAATAGTTTTAATATTTCGTTGTTGACATTGCTATAGATAGGCGTACCTACAGCGAGGGTTTTTACTACGATATGTATAATGTTAAAGAGCAGGAATGCTTTCTTTGTTTCTATGTTCAAATCAAGAGTGTTTATTTGACGGTGTACCCAGTATACCCGGAGTGCAGTGTCGGAGTAACTTAATTCTGATCGGCCCAGTCAGGCAACACATATTCTCGCAAAGACACGTGGCCGATAATCAAACCAAAGTGGCAAGTGTGCAAGTAAGTTACTGAATTCTTATCCAACTGCAAAACTTTTCTCGAGAAACAGATGGCGCTGAGCCACAGGTGGGCGATGACGCCTGTCCGGCGAAGTCAAAGAATACTTAAGAATATAGAGGCGAAGCAGCCGCATTTGCCGCGAACGTCAGTCGCACACTCCAGCAAAATGGAGTCACTGGTCAGCAAAGTGTTGGAACGCCGTTCGCCGATCAGCGACTAGCAAACTACTCGCCACTACTCGCCAGCCGGCAGCCCAAACAATGGGGTAGCTTACGCAGTACATATTCAGAGCTTCGCACAGCCAATCAGAGAATGGGTAACGCGCCACATAAAAGAAACAGCCGCACCATTCTCGTCTCTGTGTACTTATCTACTCTACGCCATAACTAAAAGAAAGCGTTCACGTAGGTTACTGATGTCTTATCCTGCGCGTAAAATTTCTCTCGAGAAACAGGTGGTTGTAACCCACAGGTGTGCGATGTCGCCTGTCTGGCAATGTCTTCAGCTGGCTCACCTCATCCTCCGAAGAACTTCCAGGACGTCGTCAGCGGCACGGACGAGCTACTCGGCGAGACTGCAGAGCTTCCAGCAGGAAAAAACACATGACTTTGTCCGTCCGCGCGGTTGCTCGCGAGTCTGTCGGCGGACAACGAAGAGCTTGGAGTCGCTAGACGCACCAGTCATCGATTCCACCCCCCACTACCCTTCCCTTCCTTAATGGGGTGTCCGGGTTGTTGAAAAAGAAAGAGAGTACGAGAGAGAGAGAGAGAGAGGAAGGGGGGAGATACACCGTTATCGGGGCCGGTGTTGACATTGCCAGGGGATACCGGGAGATAGTGAGGGGCGCCGTCAATGCCCCCCCCCNTTCCACACCGGTTGGTCCCCGCAGACCTACCGGCCAATTATCGACTGTCTATGTCCTTGGTAACGCCTTGCATGAAGGAAGTATATCCCCCCCACCTACTCACCCACCTCCAGTCACCACGTCCTTTTCCAACATGCCCAGTCACCTATTCAGATAGATTTTGTAAATGTGCACAGTGCACTCGCATTCAGGCAGGATCATCAAGTATGAAAAGGCTTGTGCTAACCCCTCAAGTTATAGTGTCATATAATGTTTCGAAATATGTGGTAGGTAATCGGGAAGTGAACAGTACACCTCCAAACAACAGAAAATGTTCCTATGAACATATGTCCTAAAGTCGATAGTTTCCGAGTTACAGACCTTTCAACACTATACCACACATATTGGTAGTAGATGATCTTTTACGAGGTGTCTGTTAATGTGATGAGCTGGAATGGTGTGAGTGTTATTACCTGTCTGGCACAGGCTGATAGGCCGTGCAGTACCAATCGTCTGGCCTGCACGCTCCCCGGATTTCAATTCACTGATCTATCATCTGTGGGAGCATCTAAAGGCCATTGGTTATGCAACATAAATTCGATCAGTGCTTCGCCAGTGAGTGGAACAAGGTTGTCAGCAAATAGTGCAATTCCTGGAGTATTTGAACGTGTCAGGCAATCAATGGACCCTGCGTGTTCAGGCGTGTATCCAGGCACAAGGTGGACATTTTGAGCACTTCTTGTAGAGTGACATATCACCGCTGTTACACGAACATGGCTACAAGTTCTTGAACAGGAATGCGCCGGGAAGAATATTACGAATACATCTAGTACAACATTGGAAAGTCTGTAACTCCTGACTTTAGCAAATATGTTTACAGGGACATTTTTTGTTGTTTTGGGCATACTATCCACTCTCCGATTACTTCCCACACATTTTCGAAAAATCTTATATGTAGGACGATTAACAAGAAGTATACATTTTATGATGTGCCGATATATCCTGTACACAGCATAATGCCGCGACAGTGAACGCCTTCAGTGCCGAATTAATTTACGATCTCCAAGCGTAATTTTTTGATGGGCGCTGTACCTATGTTGAGCGTTCTTCTCGCAACCACTGAGCAACGTACCGTGTTCGCGGATATCAGCCGTAACCATTCACAGATGAGAGGCGCAGAAACTTCTACAATATCGGATTACTCACAGGGAAGATGCTCAAAACACAGGCCACGGATTCATTGCTGTGTACAGTGCCAACCATAAATGTCCCTTGGGTGCAACCTGTCTTCAGTCATGGACACGGGGAAAGAACGGGTTCAAGGAAGTCCTTCACGTGGTGGGAGGCATCATTCGTTGTCGAGCCTACACTCAGACAAACATCTGGTTGTGAGAACCAAATTTTTGTACCCGGAAACAATCTAGATTGTTAATATAGGGACAGCACTTAGTTTGGTTGAAGGTAGATTCTTAATATTGTTAACGTAGACAATAACTGCAACATAACTGTTTGTTGTGGTCTTGTCTGTGATTGTATCTGAAAGTATTCATATAGTTCCTACAGTATATCATTCTGTTCCTCCTACAAAACAAATAGTTACTTCAACAGAAAAACTTCAGCAATATTTTGATTTCTCCCGCAACAAACAACATTGTCACAAACAAACAGAACATTCTGTTGCTGGTACCAATGTCTGGTCGCTGCTACCCTGAAGCCCGTTTACAGAACTGTTTTTTTTTCTAACTTCTCTGCTGATTTTTCCAGTGTGTATACTCCGGAGACTCATAAACAACTGTTGCCGATAACATCATACACATTAACATTTTTATTAGTACCGACATATGCGATGGCGTTGTACAGTTACTTGTACGGTTCCGAACAAAAGTTTTATTCACTATAACGCCAAGAATTATGTACTTATCTGTGACTAAAAGCGATAATTCGAAATGGCTGTCCAGCTCGAGGGACTGCATTGTCGTTTCGGCCAGCCCGAGGAATGACAAAGGCAAGATGTGAGATGGGGATGGAGCAGTGGGAGATACGGGAGGAGATGGGAGTACCCCAAGGAAAACCCCCGCACAGCATGGCAGCGCCCACCACGTTTCGTACCCGAGGATCCCTGTGGCCAGTGTCTCATTCAGTACTTTTCCTGTGAAATTTCCAGAAAATAAGGCAACGTTCTTGAGTAAGCCCGTTGCTATCGTTGTCTGGGCTTTAACTCTATCTAAGTCCGGCACTCTCTATACATGGTTTTACCGGGTGATTCTAGAAAACACCGACAACCCTTAGTATGTTGTACGGGACGGCAAACTAATCATTTTTCAAGGGAGGTCCTACCTTGTCCTGTTTTGAAAAAAAACATTATTTGGACGCTTCCACGGTCACCACGGCCGCCAGATCTGTCACCTCTCAGCTATTTTCTTTGGGTTACTACGAGACTCCTGCACCACCAGAGGAGGAACTTATCGCACGAATCCACGCGGCGATTAACTACCACATGTGCGTCAATCTCTGTACCGCCGATGTAGGCTCTCTGATCAAGTAGAGAGTCGACAATTCGAACCCCTTTTGTGATTTACTGCACAATGTGGTGATCTTTTTGGGTTGGTGGTGGTTTCCATGACGCAACGCGAAACGCGCACCCATCACCGTATCCTAAGTGTCAAACATACTTTTTCCGGACGCGGGTACACTTTTGGAAAATGATGGGTTTGCCGTCCCGCACAACGTACTAAGGTTGTCGGTGTCGTTTTAAATCACCCGGCAGACATAACTCCGTATTTAAGTACTTCTCCTACAACGGCTTCAATCACTGAATTCTTTGGCAAAACTACGGCAGTGGGAACACACGACCACTATGTATAGGATATTCGCGGTAAACTAAATTCTTTTGAAAGCCCTTCTTATAACATTTTTTCTCCTCGTTTTATAACCTTCCGCCTTATGTAACATTAACACCGCCATGAACCCGATCACTTTACTCATCCTCAAATCTAACGTAACTGTGAAATTTATAAGAGCATAAAAATGTTACCAATATTTTAATTCTTACTCTGGTTTACAANCAAATCTAACGTAACTGTGAAATTTATAAGAGCATAAAAATGTTACCAATATTTTAATTCTTACTCTGGTTTACAACAAAATAAACAGAAGGTTAGTGAAATGAACTTAGTGTCAACAAATTTAAACACAACACTTTTAATACGACGTTAAGACATGGAACTACTTTACCTGTCTAGCTGCCAACTTTATCGGGAAAAACAGTGCGCGTGTACATCGAAATTTATAAAGTAAGGAGCAGGGATTTTTTTTTCAATGGCTCATTTCAAAAGTGCTTCATTAACAGCAAACAGCCTAAACCTAACATTATCGTGCAGAAATGAGAACAAAGTATTTGTGATGTTGGCTGTTAATACTGCAGGAAATTATGAAGAGGAATGTCAGATGCTGAGAGTACTTCAAGAGAAAAAAATACCGAATTATATAAAAAAACTATTATACACTGCTTTGTATTAATATACATAGTTTTTGTATTGGAACCAACAAATACGTTTTTTTTTACAGGGCAACAAATAGAGAATTTTCTTCCTTTTCGAAGCAGACGTGGCGGCGCTCCAATCAGCGCACTGCGCGTGCGCAAGTACAGAATCTGCGGTGCTCGTCAAAATGAGCGTGTAATTCTTAATGCTGCCATCGCAGATATCGTTCACACATTCGTACTGCCAATCGTACAGGCTTAGTTACGGAATTAAATACAGAAATGTATACAGTATGAACTGGACTTGAGAAAAAGTATGACGTGGCTATTAAGTAACAGGATTGGGGAGGAAACTGTGGTTTAGTATTAAAAAATTACACAGTATCTTTAATATACTTCAACATACTCCACTCCCATATCTATACATCCCAGCTTAAAAGTTTTGCAGCTCATCAACGGTCACAATTTTTAACATTTCTACCGTTTTCCTTCCTGACCTTTTCAACAGGCTGAAAATGCTCACTTTGTGGAACAAGTATAAGATCTGGCGAATGTGGGGGGAAACCTCGAGCACAGGAATGCGTTTGCATGCTAAATATTCCTTCAACGAAAGAGTTTTGTGGGAGGGCGCATCGTGCTTACGCAGAAGACTTGCGCTGTTATCTCGAAGATCAAGGATTTTCTTCCTCACTCGTTTTCTCAGCTTAGAAAGGATCTCAGGTAAAAAAAATTCAGTTTTACGCGCTGTTCAAATTTACGTAAACTACGTGTACGATCCCGGCAATACGACGCAGCAGATTTTTCTTCCACCGCAAAAGATTTTCTGTTTTACTTTAGGCGTCTACAAGTCATGGGGAACTTTTTTTAAACATTTCCTAAAATCGACATTACTTAACTTCTGATGCTAGTGTCATTTCTGTAATAGCCTACAAGAAAAAAAAACTTAATTACTTATTTCTTGCCGGGAGTCACTAGTCAAAAATTAATAAAGGCAGAGAATCTGTAGTAAGGTTAGAGATGATATTATTTATGCTGTTTCTTCCGAAAAATTTCGTTAAACATTAATAAATGGAACTTAAAAAAAAAAAAATNAGATGATATTATTTATGCTGTTTCTTCCGAAAAATTTCGTTAAACATTAATAAATGGAACTTAAAAAAAAAAAAAAAATGCAGTGAGAGAAAGGTTCATTCCAGCCAACAAGATATTTGTTTGTATAGGGCCAAAAACATANAAAAAAAAAAAAATGCAGTGAGAGAAAGGTTCATTCCAGCCAACAAGATATTTGTTTGTATAGGGCCAAAAACATATTTAATTGCCCCAACCAAATATTTTATTGAGTAAACAAAACTTGAAAAGGAACTAAATTGAAATTGTTCATCTAACAAAATACACCTTTGAATTAACAAAAGCCTCGACAAAACCTCTCTGTTGACCCAGAAGAAACTAGACTGTCAACAAAATATGTTGTTGAATCAACTGCATATATTTGTTTGACCACTAATTGTATTGCGTTCGCTCGAAAATACAGCTCCCGTGTTTGTTTGCATTTTCGTAACAATTACGAGGGTAACAGTATTTGTTAGTGCAGTTACTGATGCCCAATTTTGGCATGAATATCACAATAAAATAAGTTCAGGTGGAAGTTAAAAAGAAAAGCTGTAAAACTTGAAATATTTATTGGCGCACGTTGTCCAGTAATCGAAATGAATGCATTTGAAAAACATTTTTACTTCATCAGCAGTAACATTAACTGGGGTTGCTAGCGCGTAGCGAGTTCGGCGTAAACGATCCAGGTTCGAACCGCTGTCCGGGTTCTAAATGCTTTATATTAACCGAAACTGTTTAATCTACATAGAGCCAAACAAATTTCTGGTTGCACCAACCAAATCTTTGTTTGGGGCAACCAAATATGAACAACAAAATAATTCGGTTTCAACAAAAAAAAATATTGCATTAATTTGGTTGCGCCAAACAAACATAATTTTATACAACACAACCTTCTCAGTGAGGATAAATCCAAGATGGCGATGACTGATAGATAGAACAAACTTTACTGAATATAATGACTGTTATTTCCCAAACATGAACCCTGAGCATTCAAGTCGTTTTAAGAGTTCGATATAAACATGGGACGTAACGTGTGATATCAAACGGAATCAAAAGAAAAAATAACAAAGCAACAAAATTTCCTAAATTGAAGGAAGGAAATGTTGATCATAATTCCATTGTAACTATATACAGTTGTTTGTTCACAAATCTCAAACTATTGCATTCAGGAAAACCCTGCAGATTTGTTTAAAAATTTCGAAGTTATTTTTTCTTTTTAGAAACAATTTTTGCAATATTTCACTTCAACTTTTTCAAACCCAGTGTACACAACTATGTTCAAAACAAAAATTAAGAAATTTTTTGATCTGTGCTGTACACTTTGAGAATCAGTGACAAATGGTATTTCCTACGGGTAACTGATTCTTAAACCGTGCTGTACTAGTGATCCAAGTTATCGATGGATCATTTTAGTACAACCGAATATAAAGCCTACAGCTTATTGGCTGTGATAACGAAACAAGAGCTATGTCGACTTAAGTACAGCTCCCATTAAAAATTTTCTCGTTTGCAACACCCGGTGCCCTAAATTAAAGTACCGTTAACCAGGGTTACTTTGCACCCGCTGGGGTAACTTTACACCACTCAACATTTTTTGTCGCCATTTGGCAAAGAACCAGAGAACCGTAGATAGGTATTTCTAAATTGTAATGCTTTACAACCATGTAATGTTTGCTAGGGCCTATTCGCGGTTTCTTCACACTTCTGAATCAAACCTTTGAAAAATCATCCTATATGCGATGTGTTTAGTTCTTTCCTAAATATGCCATGTAGTACCAACGTCTTGTACTTTTGCTAATTTAAAAGCACATTATTTCTTGTCAAATTGAACTTTTAATTATAACTTATCTACAAATTATAATTACGGACAGGTGTATTTCGCGAAAATATTTATGGCCATGCTAGACTTCAATACTCTACGTCCACAGCTACAACTTCCTTTGGTTATTGGCCGCGTGTCTACGTGAGAAGACATGTGCTTATTTGAATGGGCCAGTCGTAATAAATCACTCCGATACTGAACTTCCATGATTCGCGGAAATACACTTGAGGCACGTGACATTTAAAGTCATCCATCCACGAAAGTGCATATGAACAAAAGTGTTTTGGAGTACAACTGGTCTTGAAACCTTTTCGAGAAGAACACCTGTCCCTAATAATAATATTTCATTTATTGTTAATGTGAATAAAAACAGTGAGAAAATAGTTGTGTTGGTATGCCTGGTGACGCGCACGAGTGCGGTGCGTTGTCCCTTTGGTGAATTGTAATATTCCTTTGCCTGGGGCGGAGGAATATCCTGGAAGTAGAACTTCAGCAGAGCTTCACGAAAGCTGGAAGTAACCGTTAACGGACTATATCCCTTCATAAAAAGGGCAACAAAATGAACAATTTGAGTGGCGTAAAGTTACCCCTCGGGTGCAAAGTAGCCCCGATTAACGGTGGGTTTGAAAGAGTTAGTACTCCTGAGACTAATAAAATGCGCAGTTCTCGATGCGTACAGGTGTTTGTAAAGGTTGCGGTAAAACGAGGTCAGTTGCGTCGTTAGTTTCGCGACAACTGCTCGCGTTTGGCGAAACAAGGCGGCCCCCCCCCCTCCCCGCCGCCGAAGCAACAACGCACGTCTGGGCGGGCACCTGGCTAATCAGCTCGCGCCTCGTTGCCATGGCTGCAGATGGCTGTGCACACAACACGGGGCACTCTCCGGAGGGGAAGTAGATAACATGCCAACTGCCGCGGATGTAAAACAGGGATAACGACGAGTGCGTAACTAGTCGGTCATTAGTCAAAACAGCTGCGCCGACATCTTGTTAATTACGCGGAGTACTGGGTGCCCCGCTGACCAGTCATTACCAAAACCTTGGGTAATAAAGCACTTTTAAAAACACCAAAGTAGTTTATTCTTTCTGTTTAATCATTCCGCGACATGTAAAAATCATCACTTATGTGGACCATACGGCAAGTTACTCAGCGACGATAAATTAAGGGCGCAGTGACAATAAAATGTGAACTTGTTGATGTAATAGGTTACGGCGGTGGTGTAGTGGTCAGACTACTCGCCTCCCACCAAGGCGAACCGGGTTCGATTCCCGGCGGGGTCGCTCCCGGGGTTTTCATCGGGCCGGACGACACCACTGGTCTGCGGGTTTTCTCGGGGATCTCCCGTTTCACCCGCCCTTGCATTCCGGCGCTGCTCCATACTCACCTCGCTTCACCCTCATCGGCTCTCAAGACCTCGACGTTAAGAGCCACCCAAATCTCTCCACTCTCTCCACTCCATATTAAAACACGTTCAATTACATGGTTGTGGTGAACACGTTTGCGTGTAACTGACTACAAACAAAAGAAAATCCTAACCTCAAAAACATGCTCTGGTAATTATTCATGATAGCATATAACATTTGTAAACGTTAAGTCAACTAACCGTACATTGACTGTAATGGTACAAATACAATCTCTGCTCTAACTGAATTTTTATTTATTTCAACGACTGCAGACAATTTCGTCAATTACCTTTTATTTACTTTATAGCAACCAATCGGAGTCTAGCACAGATGAAAAGTAGTTTTTTATATACTTACAGAGCCATTATACTTTGAACACGAAGTGACTGCGAACAGAACAATTTCGGAGCCAATATAACCATGTACAGAACTGAAGGTGTTCTAACTCTTTCTGGCATTGCTGTCTATATATTCTACGGTGCACAAGAAATTGATTTAATGATGTGCCCCAAATACAGCAGAAAACGGCATTTAATTAAGAAGTCCCTTGCATGGTGCTGTATGAACGAGCAAGACTGTTAAAATAGGAACGGCCATCTGGTGAGCTGTGGGTACCGCCTGGATGTTGTTAACATAAGACAGTAATACCAACAGAACTGTTTGTCGTATTTGTGTCTGTGATTGTATTTGCTACTGTGCACATGGCTGCTACGACAAGGCAATGCGTTCCTACCACAAAACAGATGGTGCCTCCGACAGAACTACTTCAACATCACTTGGACTGCGCCCACAACAATCACAATTGTGATAACAGGGCAGGTAAGTTCTGCCGCTAGTGCTGAACAGTTCTGTAATCTGGCACGAGGGCAGCAGCAACACAATATTCCGTTAGGCTATTACAATCGCAGCTGTTGTGGGAATAACACAAACATTGTTGAAGTTGTTGTGTTGGAGTACTGTCTGTTTTGCGCATAGTAGTAACGCAGTGCTCTGTTGTAGCAACCACATGCACGATAGTAAATACAACCGCATAGAGGAACACAACAAGGAGTTCTGTTGAAATTACTATCAATGTCATCAATACTTAGATTATACCTACAACCCATCAGATAACTGTCTCAAATTTAATAGTCTAGAAGGTTCCTACAGCCGTATATTTTGTCCCCAGTGTTCATTCATTGTTTAAACTTTATTACTTTTTCTCATAAAGATCTGCTGCAAAAAATTAAACACAGATACATTTTTAATGGTACCGGCATATAACAGAGTGTCATAATGACACTAGTGAAGTTCCAAACAACAATTTTATTCGTTGCGACGCCTGAAGTTACATGTGTCCTATGCGACAGAGGCCTAGCAGTACGAACATTTTAGCAACGTTAGGAATGCAAGTGAGTTACTGCTAAAATTATCAGTCAAATATCTGTAAAAACCAAAAGTAACCGGAGTGAAGACATTTTTGCCGAAAGAAATTCTAACTTTAAACTATTGATAATACGTCAAAACATAGCAAAATCCAACAATAATTAACTGCCTACAATACTAAATGCATTATATTCAGTGCCTGGTGTTAAAAATTACCTCAGTTACAGGCAGACTTTTAAAAAAATGGTTTTCAAAAGTACATAAGTTATCCTGCACGCACTACTCTCTGTTTCACAGTGGCGTGATTTTTTAAACGTTTTTCGAAGAAAAATGCCATGCAGCATCGTCATTGTTACATCGCATTCCAAGAAAGCCACCCATAAAAAAAAAGACACAGTAGAACTGCCAGATGTCTTTCTCGGAAGACGGACGTAATAATAAAAAAAAACAGAAACAAGAAGTAGGTATGCACGTACGATTTCGTACGAAGTAAGGTTTAGTTTGTTTTCTTGTGGCTTTCGGAATGTGCAGGTAAGTATCTGTAGGCCGTACTCATCTCTCGGCATCAAAAACGTTTCAGACATAAATAAACGCTGAACACGTTCATTACATCCTACACATATTTAAGCTAAAAGAAGAAATCCACAAAAGTATAAAAGTGCATCCGTGTAAAACGCTTCTTGCAATCTATACAAATGACCATTCAATAAGTGTAGACTTAAAATACTTTAAAACAGTGAAAAAATATTTTGGAAGGATGAATTTGAGCAAATGAATTTAACACAAATGGACGTAACAGTGCTCCTCTTAATTGTCTTGGGCTATAATTTATATTTTTACTTAATAACGATATTTTAACTGTGTAAAATATGTTTCCTAGTCTACTAGATAATCTCACAATGCGCCAAATAATTTTCTAAGTAAACACTGAAAACTTGTAATGAGAGGCATTTATTTTAATTGACAAAAGAGGCGCCCAGTTTGTAACAAAAAAAAATTTACCATCGTAACTAAACAATTAAAAAATTTAAGAGTAAAACCATTGTGATAAACATTATACTTATTTCAAATTACAATTGTAAAAAAAATTTCGAAAAATATTGAACTAAGTTATGGTTGAGTAAAGGGTCGAGCAACTCCCTTACCCCCGTATGAACATCATTGAATGTAACGTAATGCGGTGAAAAATGCAAATTACTTCTAGTAAACACAGCAGCGAACAGAGCACAGGTCAATTAATAACTATGCCAATCAATAACGCCAATTTGTAACTCTCAGATAATTAGAAAAAAGTTATCTGATCGACCTCGCGCTCGGCCAATTCGACAATAATTATCCCTTCAACAAACATCGTCAATCATAATGGCTGGGACCCCGACGCTGTTTTGACCGGTCGCGACTTTGTAAATCACTTGGACTTTCCGGCGCCTACGATAGAAACCAAGCGCTTTTAATGGAACGTCGTTAGCACATAGGCACAGACCACCTATGAATACAGAGGCGAATTATCCACTTATCCCGCGAACTCCAACCGCACACGCTAACATTAGTCGGTTAACTCTTTCGTGTCCATTGCAGACAATTGTCTACATGTTGCACATGAATATTATATTTGGCCGGCACTGTACACCGCGAGACTCAATGCCAAATGATATTCCCCTGCGGATAACTGATTAGTAGGGCCAGTGACTTTTCGCGTAAAAATCTGAGCACATAGTAGACTTCAATACTATACACACACACCTCGGTTGTTGTTATACCTCCATTGGCTACTGGTGCCGTGTCCGTCTTTGACCAAACCAATCAGGACTAAGTAACTCCGACACTGAACCTTCGTGATTCGTGTACAAACGGTTAACACGGGGCCAAAACATTTTTTTAGCCAATCAAAGAAGCTGGACGACCCTACAGGGCTTTGGACTGTATCTTGTCTCGAAATATTTTCGCGACATATCACTGCGCCTACTGATTAGTTAACCGTGCTGCTGCCATACGTTATGGCTGGTTCATATCACTGATCACCAAACGCAAAGCCTACAGCTTATTGGCTGTGATGACGAAACACGTTCTTTGTCAGCTTAAGTGCAGCATAGATCTAACAATTTCTTATCTACAGCACGAGACACGATAAATTAACGAGGGAATGAAGGGGTTAACTAAACCTTTGAAGTGCGCACAAATTTACTGGCGTACAGGACAGGTTAGAAGCGAATCAAGTGACGCAACTACTTCAGAACCACACGTTCTATTGGCAGGGGCGCATGTTTTTCGCGAAAATATTTCAGGAGAAGTTGTGTTCCAAAATACCTCAGTTCAGAGTCCTTTTCGTGGTTGGGTCATTTGAATTGTTACACATCTGATCTGTCCGCCCGCGAATCACGGACGGTGAGTATCGGAGAAACTTAATTCTGATTGGGTAACTCATGTATCAGACTCTCTTCACGCAAAGACAAGTGGCCATCAGCCTAAGGAAGGTTGCAAGTGTGCACATGGCATATTTAAGTCTAGCCTCCGCGTAAATCTTTCCGCTGAAAAACAGGTGGTCCTCTATATTGGTTCTTGTGTTCCTACTCACAACCGCCATACTAGTTCACGTGACGAGGGACAATACTGCTATGGGCTGATCGCGGTAACATGGGCACTTCTGAAATAAACCTTTGAAAAATGCCACTGCTCATACTGTGCATGTATCTTAACGGGCACAATGACTGGCGTGCGCCCAGTGAAGTTGGTACCGACGGAGAGAAAGTATTCCCATTTTTTAACGTTAAATTCAATTGAGGTAAACATTTTGAAATAATTTAAATTATTTTTTTGTTTCCTGTTTTTTTAATTCATGTAAGTGTAAAAATGAGCAAATTTATTAAATATTTACTTTATAATATTATTACAGTTTCATTTGACCGACATATACAAAAAGTGATCAGGCTCATAACGACAAGGTTGAGTTTACATATGGTGGAATAATACACGATGTGCATACAAAGAGATCTTAAGCAGGGCTTTCAAAAGTGCTAAGTTTACCGCGAACACCCTATAGGCCTGGAACGTTAATATTGGCTGGTCGTCAGCTAATGGGATGACAAGTTGACTTTTCCCCGCTCAAGTGTCGCTTACAGAGTAAACGGATTTACAGTCAAACGTGTCCTTTTAAGTAGCTGTAAGATTTATTTTAAAGCCAGGAAAATTATTATTGCTAAGTGTGGTCGTACGGTTCTGATAAGTACTAGCGGAACAAAGAATCTACATCCGTAGTAGTTGTAAAAACAAAACAAAGAATCAAAACAGTGTTGCCTGAGCTTCACACGGACGAAGTCCTCGAAGTCTTCAGATAATTAGCGAAGTTTACTGGTTAATCTCTGGGACGTTGTGGTTCATGTCCTTGTCAGAAATTACCATCTGAATTGGAAAAAAATCGTTCGAGTTAAATTTAGTTATTTTCGGCACCGNTAACGACAAGGTTGAGTTTACATATGGTGGAATAATACACGATGTGCATACAAAGAGATCTTAAGCAGGGCTTTCTAAATTGCTAAGTTTACCGCGAACACCCTATAGGCCTGGAACGTTAATATTGGCTGGTCGTCAGCTAATGGGATGACAAGTTGACTTTTCCCCGCTCAAGTGTCGCTTACAGAGTAAACGGATTTGCAGTCAAACGTGTCCTTTTAAGTAGCTGTAAGATTTATTTTAAAGCCAGGAAAATTATTATTGCTAAGTGTGGTCGTACGGTTCTGATAAGTACTAGCGGAACAAAGAATCTACATCCGTAGTAGTTGTAAAAACAAAACAAAGAATCAAAACAGTGTTGCCTGAGCTTCACTCGGACGAAGTCCTCGAAGTCTTCAGATAATTAGCGAAGTTTACTGGTTAATCTCTGGGACGTTGTGTTTCATGTCCTTGTCAGAAATTACCATCTGAATTGGAAAAAAATCGTTCGAGTTAAATTTAGTTATTTTCGGCACCGNTTCATGTCCTTGTCAGAAATTACCATCTGAATTGGAAAAAAATCGTTCGAGTTAAATTTAGTTATTTTCGGCACCGTTCTAAGAATACATCAGAATAATCACATTTTCAAAAATGTTTGGATATGAAACTACACAAACTAATTGCAACAGAAAAAGTCTGTCACTTAATGCTGTCGTGAAAAGAATGCTAGAGTGAGTGAGTGAAGAAATTTGGGCGGCTTTTAACACCGTGATGTTAAGAGCCGATGAGGGTGAAGTGAGGTGAGTATGGAACAGCGCCGGAATGCAAGGGCAGAGGAAACTGAAAATCCCCGAGAAAACCCGCCAACCAGCGGCATCGTCCGGCACGATCCCCACATGCAAAAATCCGGGAGCGACCCCACCGGGAATCGAGACCGGTTCGCCTAAGTGGGAGAAAAGTAGTCTGACCACTACACGACCGCGGCCCCAAGAGTGTTAGAACAATATGCAGCTTTGGGACTGTACTTACAGGCTAACATTTTGATGGCATTCAATCTACCACTGCAATATAGAACTGTTTTAGCAATCCAGTCACAAAATTTTATCTATAATTCTTAGAATATACTTTAGTTTTCACTCACCTCAATTTGGAATTCTAGTGGACTGTAGTAAAAAAAAACACGCCAAGTCGAGTGATTTCAAGGAAACTGACTTGGCAACACTGCCTATCTCAGTCGCGGTACGAGGGAATGGAAATACACATCTCATTTCGTTCTGAAATTGGGGTTGGCGAAAATGGGTAAAGTAAAAGCTCCAGCTACGAGGAGGAAATGGGGACAATCTTCGCGGATGTCCGACCCCTCACGCACCAGCGGAGGCTGCTTCGATATCTTCTAAAATATCAACACGCCTCGGTTTCTGATTCAAACAGTCCGGCATGAAATGTTTACTCATTCAATTTTTTATTTAATTCGAAAAAAACTATTATATTAAAAAAATGCATCAAATTAATTACAATCTTCAGTAAAGTGAAATGTTGGTAGAAATTACGTTTGTAACGATCCGCATAACATATGGTAAAATACTACCGGCTCCAGTATTATTATTCATCTGCCTGTTCCGCTTTATTAAGTTTACGAATTGTTTTTTTTATTGCGATCAACGCACTACGAAAATTGTTTTCAGAGCGCAATCATTACGAGGTTGGCACGAGCATTTTAATTTACTTTGCGCCTAGTAGTGAAGTCATGTGTTATGATATATATGTGCAACTTCCCTCGTAGTTTTACAGCCAGCGAATGCCTCCTTTTGCTGGGTCGCAGAAAAAAAAATGTTTCATGGATTTTATGATTGCTGTCAAACCGACTTCTCGTTCTTTATTTGCTGGCGCTAGAGTGATGACGTGACGGTTTTTGGGTCAAACCTTCGATTTGGTCGCGAAGAGAAGAAACAAAATATATAGTTGAATCGAGAGATTTGGGCGGCTATTAACGGCAAGGTATTGAGAACTGATTGGGGTGAAATAAGGTGAGAATGGAGCAGCGCCGGAATGCAAGGGCAACAGGAGATCCCGAGAAAACTCGCAGTCCAGCGGCATCATCCGGCACGATTCCCACATGCGAAAATCCGAGAGTGACCCAGCCGGGGATTGAACACAGTTAGCATTTGGGGGAGGCGAGTAGTCTAAACGCTCAGCCACCGTGGCTCCATTTCCATTCTACGTTACCAACTTTACTGGGCGCATGTCGCTCAGTGTGCCCGCTGATATAGGCCTATATGCAAGTAGGGGCAGTTACATTTTACGAAGGTTGATTTCAAAAGTACTCAGTTGACGGTGAACAGCCTTTACTTAATAGCATAATCGGCTTGAAACAAGCTTAAGTCAAGCTTGCAATGGCAATACTGCAAGCTTGCTATGCAAGTCAACAAGTTTGAATCAATCTTGATTATTAAAACTTGCCGTAAGCTTGCCTTGTCAACCTACAAACTTAATTCAAGACTTCTATAGGCTATCCACGGTAAAGTGAGCGCTTTTGAAAGCCCTCTCATTTGGAATAATAGTCAATTAATATTTTTATTTTAGCACTATACGTAGGGCTAGTGACTTTTCGCGTAAAAGTTGGAGCACGCAGTAGACTTCAATACTATGTTCACACCTCGGCTGTTGTTATACCTCCATTGGCTGCTGGTGCCGTGTCCGTCTTTGACCTAGCCACTCAGGGCTAAGTAACTACGACACTGAACCTTCGTAATTCGTGTACAAGTGGTTAAAACGGGCCAGAACATTTTTTTAGCCAATCAAAGAAGCTGGACGACCCTACGGTGCTTTGGACTGTATCTTGTCTCGAAATCTTTTCGCGAAATATCACTGCCCCTAGTTATACGTTAACTTCCGAGTGCGGTGGAATATGTACACTGTTTTAATTGCTTACTTGGTAATATTTACTTAGAAAGGTGGTTAAAGGATAAGAAGTGGCTGAAAGGAAAAAGTAACTACGGCCTTAAAAATGCTCACTTTACCGTGAACTGGCTATACAAACTTGCCATTGGCATGAATCATCTCACCTACACTGGTCCTAAGACGAGCAGAGGAAAATAATGAAGATATTTCTTCAAGTAGGTTACTGAGCACTTTCCGTTTCCCACCCATATCGCCGGTTGCGCGTCGAAAATTATTTCGTATGTGGTGAAAATTGGCTCAAGTCATGCTTTAATCACGCGTGATATGACAAGCTCACTTGGAGAGGCAAATTCGTGCAAAATGGCAGGCTTACCGCAACCTTACGTGCTATCTAGGTTTATGCAGCGTTTTCTTCAGTGACTAACACACGTCATCCGCACTCCGCAGTCACAGAGCACTTGAGGAAACAGAGGTGAAATAACCGCTCATTACGCGAACTTCAACTGCACACGCCAACAAAATGGCGACAATGACCAGCAATATGTTGGGACGTTCTTCGCCAGCCAGCACCTAGTAACCTACTCGCCAACCGCCCCATATGGCACACGGGCACTGTGTTGTAAGTGTTTATGTTATTGACTGGTGCTGGTATAACTAGAGAACTGAAAATTATGCTAAAGGCTGTTCACGGTAAAGCGAGCACTTTTTGAAGCCCTCTCATGTAGAATAATAGTCAATAAATATATTTTATTGTAACCTTAGACGTTAAATTTCAAGTCCGAAGAACTATATACTCTGGGTTTATTACAACATGACAATTTTTATTATTAAAAAGTGGCGGAAGGATAAAAAATGGCTAATACGAAAAACGTAACTAGGGTCTCAAAAATGCTCACTTTACCGTGAACAGCATATAGTTCAATTAGCTGTAACCTAAACTTCACACTACGATGTACAATCATGAAGAAATTTTTTATTCGTAGGTTGCTTGTGGTCAGAGCACGGCGATGACTGGGCCTGCATTTTGTTGCATGTTTATTATTTGCTCACAGTTCTACTGCAGGTGTCAAATAACGCATGAGTCAATAACAAAATTAATATAAACATACCAATTTCTGAATTCTAGCTTGTCCTGAAACGAATCCTCAAATTTTTCACGTCTCTAGGCACGACGCAATTTTAAAATTGTCTGATACTAAATTTAAGTCTATTCGCAGTATTTTCATATTTTTTTAATCAAACCTTTGAAAAATCACACTATGCATGATGTGTTTGGTTGTCTCCCAAATATGTCATGTATATTTATACTTCATTAAAATTATTATGTAATTTTTTTTGTTAAATTGTGGTTTTACTTATATTTTATTTGTTAATTACAATATTTAATTTATAATCAATTTCAATCAACAGGAATAAAATAGGCGTGTTAGTAACACCTAGTAAGAAATAGTTCCTATGCAAAACATTATTAAAATGAGTGCGCACAAATACATCGCGTTGTACCTGTGGTGTAATTTTCTAGACTTGGGTAGTACAGAGAAAATGAGGTAGAGTGCGCGCACAAGATACGCAGCAGTTACTCCGTGCTCCAACATTTGACTGCTTTTCTACCAATACGACTATCGTAAACGACGTGAATAGGATTTGTGGTTAGAAATCTGTTAATGTAAAAAAAAAAAAGAGTGCTTTCAGATGTTCGTACACTACCTCTAAACAATTTTAAATGCAATTAAATGGAATTTAAATTGGTAAAAGTAGTTTATTCATATGAAACGACTTACCTTTTGAGAATTAAGATATAAACAACGTTCGTAACTGTTGACCACGTGACTTTTACAGCTGTATTGGCGTGGGATAGGCCAATGATGGGTACATAGAATATAATCGGTCTATCTCATCTTTAGTCTAAGACTTGGTTAAGCTTTGTTTGCCCGCGGCGAAAGAATAACCTGAAAGCAGGACTTTAGCAGGGCTTCATAAAAGTCGGGACTAACGATGAATTGACTACATAAAGTCTTTCAATAGTTTCTGTTCTTACAGTGAATAACATATGATAAAAACGTGTGTACTTGCCTAGTTCTGAGTAGGCTTGTCGGGTGGAAAATTATTTCGTATATGGTGAAAATTACCTTCATAACAGTTTACTCCAAGATTAGAAAAAAAAACAGCGTTTATTAAAACCGATAGAAACCCAGCCAAAGAAGGTAGAACATGATCTGGTAAAAATGTTGAACTTAGATCTCTGAATTTATAAGATTTGTTTTGTCTTGCAGATATCTTTCAATGGCTTTCAGCATTTCGGTATTTGGTGCATCCCGACATAAAACTAACTAAATTATTTATGTCACATACGAGAAAAAAATGACAATTTCACGGAATCGGTGAACTAATCCGTTAAAGAAACTTTTTTTGTTTTGTGTCTCTGTAGCACTTTGGTAATTACGTCTCTAAGCTGGGTAGCATTCATCACGCCACGTAGTTTGAAAAATAAAATGATAAAATGACGACTGTATCAAAATATCTAATTATACCTTAATCACTACAAAACACGTCAATTTAGACAGTTTTGAGCATTATTTATTTGAGGGCTGTACGTACATACATGTAACTTCATTATCTCTAGTTCTAATAATACCTACCTTGACAAATATGCAGGTACACTAGAACAATTATTAAAAATAACTTATATATATATTACAAATGTGCATTTTGGACCTGAAAAATGTGTAAAAGTAACAATTGAAGTAATTTCATCAATCTTTATTTAAAGTGTTAACACTCCTTTAATACATGTATATAGCAACTTTACACTTAATACACGTTTAATTAACTTTTCTAAAGTAATTATATTAACAGAACCTGATACAACAGTATGGTGATTTATGGACACAATCTGATTAAGAAAGCTACGTTTCTATTAATTAAGCTAAACACTTATCATTTGACAAAAATAAATCCATATAGACAATAATAGTACAGATTTTTGTAAACAGATTTATTTTCATCTCATATACAAACCACTTATACAGCAGTTACACAGAAACACTATAGCAAATACAGTCATATAAGGTACACGAAGACACGCCTACCCATATAGGCATATTATATTTAGTAGTAATTATAAAAATACACACCACGAATAACAATTTAGAAAACAAGAGTAACTTACAGAAAAACATATATACAATATGTTCCTTTAGCAGTTATACCAATGTTACAGAAAATACATTAATATAACTTACATGCGCAAACACAGTTACAATACATATTCAGATGTTTTATGAGTAATTTGCAACTAACAGTCCAGGAAACTCTATNCATGCGCAAACACAGTTACAATACATATTCAGATGTTTTATGAGTAATTTGCAACTAACAGTCCAGGAAACTCTATAACTTGTAAATAGTTTCATTGTTTCTATAAATAACAAAATATCAGTCAGCGGACTGGTGGTTGTAGTCTTCACTCAAACAATGGTGTCCGTGTTTTTCTATTATTTTTATTTGAATTAGAGGGCTATAAAAAGCCCATTCGTATGATTACCTGCTCATGTTAGAGGACGTCAATAAACACGATAAATGGAACAATGAACGAATTAAAAATAGTTNTCGTATGATTACCTGCTCATGTTAGAGGACGTCAATAAACACGATAAATGGAACAATGAACGAATTAAAAATAGTTTGTAATGGTTTTATGTCTTATGATTATGTCTTAGCTGTTTGCTTCCGACAACGTATTTTTCAGTAATGAAAAAAAAAAAAAACTTTACAAGTGCCTTGTCTACGACGTTTGTGGTTTCCTACAGTGGGATGGCGTTCAAAAAAAAAATTACAGGATTTAAGTCACACTGTAAACTGAAAGATATTCTGCACTGGAATTAATCTGAGGGGGCCGCGGTGGTGTACTGATCAGACAACTCGCCCCCCCCACCAAGACGAAACGGGTTCGATTCCCGGCGGGGCTGCACGTGGGAATCGTGCTGGACGATGCCGCTGGTCGGCGGGTTTTCTCGGGGACCTTCCGTTTCCCCCGCCTTTGTATTCCGGCGCTGCTCCATATTCACCTCGCTCGCCCCTCATCGGGGTCTCACGACCTCCATGTCAAGAGCCATCCAAATATCTCCTCTCCACTCGACGTATTAACGAGCAGTAAAAAATAAAACAAGTCACTGAGTAGTCTTTGGTGTCATACATCGGCGTGCCCAGAGTTTTGCAGTTTCCTGGTAACGGGTGGTCCGATATCAAAGACCTATATGCCAACAGCTTAACAGGTGGTTCAGTCACGGTTAGCACGCATATATTAGCGATGTTTCCTGCAAATAACTTTGGAGCCCGTCTTCCTCTTGTACAATGAAACTGACAAATCAAACAGAGCCCCACTCGATTACGTGTTTTGGGGTTGCAAGCCACAGGGGAGAACGTAAGTGTGTCAAAAAGGGTCCTTTGCATATTAATCTAAGATATTATTCGCAAATTTGCCACATCAGTGAATACATATAGTGAGAAAGCGCGAATGGTATATGTAGTCAATTCACTGTTACTGTACTTCCAACTTTTCTGAAACCCTGCTAAAGTTCTACTTTCACGGTATTTCTCCGCCTCGTGCAAAAAAAAAAAANGTACTTCCAACTTTTCTGAAACCCTGCTAAAGTTCTACTTTCACGGTATTTCTCCGCCTCGTGCAAAAAAAAAAAAGCTTAACTAAGTCTAGAAAATTACAGCATTTGGCGTAATAATATTTTGCATGAGAACGAATTCTTNAAAAAAAAAAAGCTTAACTAAGTCTAGAAAATTACAGCATTTGGCGTAATAATATTTTGCATGAGAACGAATTCTTACTAGGCATTACCAACATACTTTTTTCACTCTATTTTAATTCTTATTAATTATTAATTAATCATGCCAATTTATAAATAAAATATAAGTTTAAGTTTGTTTTCAGCAAAAATTAAATACTTCTATGTTAACAGAAGTATAAAACGCTTCTAATACTCGACATATATAGGAAACAACGAAACACGTCATATAGGGGGGCGATTTGTCAAAGGTTTGATTCAAAATAGTGAATAAACCACTAATAAACTGAAAATGTTTTCCCATACATCCATAGTAGCGGTCCTACATTTCCTTGGGAATGAGTCAAGTGCATAGGAGGGTTCGTAACTTTGTATAGTAACGACGCTTAACTTTCTTACATTTGCAGCCTGATTTGTGGTATTATTTCCGTACTTATGAATAGGTTAAAACTGACATTAAAGTACAGGAAGTTTACCAGAATTTTTTTTACAGTTTACCTTAATCATCCTGTGGTCACACCTGTGGTGATAAATCGATTAAAACTGCTCTGTAAACATTATTTTGTATTTATACAAGGAATTCTTTGAAAACTTGTTGCCAAAAATAGTTTTGTAACAGTAGCCTACAAATAAATTAGAGCAAATTTCACGAAACGTCAGTGTGTTATCATTAATAATTATGTTGAATTTGTACAAGCAAGGGTCGTGGACTTCGAGTTTATTATGAACATATAGCTGCGCAAACAATTTCGCACGTTTATTAAATAACAATTTGTAAATAATTAATATTTCACCCGTACAGTTAGAAGAAAACTTTTGCCAACTAGTTTCCAAACAATTGTTGATAGCAAGTATAATTTTTTTTTTTTACTGTGTAAGCAATACTTTGCATGAAATCTGGAATCTGAAACTTGTTTACATTTAGAACACATGTGACTTTTCCCTGCACGTTCTGTTGTTAGAAAATATAACGTGGATCAAAGCCAGGAGATTTCGTTCAGTCAACCAAGCGCATCGAACTGGTTCTACTTTAGGCGCGCGCGCGCGCGCGCGCGCGCGTGTGTGTGTGTGTGTGTGTGTGTGT
>NQII01002053.1:146222-158458 GCA_002778355.1 Clitarchus hookeri
CAGTTCAATTTTTTTTTTCAGTACAGCTTCCTTCATCTTTTTAATCATAGTGTCCTGTATCTGGGACGTTGCAAGATAAATTGTTTTAATGATCTGCAATGTACGCAGAAGAAAAGATCAGCCAATAAGAAAATTCCCTAATGGGCGGGAGGAATCATTCGGAGTTGAAACAATATTCCTCGGTCTCGTGTGTATAAAACACAGGTGCAGTTTTATTGGTTCCTGTATATGGCAATACCAATACCAATACAGTTCCGAACAAAAAACAAATGTGTTCGCTGCATCGCTTTATGTGTGATCAGAAAGGCTAAAACGTACGCGACCGACGCAGACACTCAATTTAACGCATAGGCAGATATTTTTGTTTGGCATATTTAAATGTTTTCAGTAGCAGTAAAATAGATGTTAAAAATAATTTCGGCGATATTTTTTTAGATAGTTACCGTTTCCTGCGGTGCCTTTTATTGTCCAAACATGTCAATAAAAATGAGAAGTAAATGTGGGGTTTCATAACTTTTATCTTTATATTTTTTAAAGCAGAATTCAATGTTGTGCTACTTCTTTGCAGCACGTTTGAAAGGTTTTTGCCTAGTTATTTTTAAGTCGAATATTCACACACAGACAGACACACGCACGAGAAATATCTACTTTGAATATCTTCCTTATGACTGGTTCTTACAATACTTGCTAATAAAAGTGCATTTGCCCAGCATTCACCAGAAAGAATTAGGGATTATTAGTTGTCTAATAGAGATAGACGGGGAGAAGGGGAATAATCGGAGAGGAATATGTGTCTCTCAGGGACCAAGGCCTAGCGAAACGCCACTGTTGCTATAGACTTTAACAGCAATGCCAGTCGAAAGTGCCTTCCCTCTTGTCACAAGAATGCTCAGTGGGAAAATGATGTAGTAAACTAATCGAGTATGTCATTTGGAAATGGAAAGCATGCCTGTTGCTAATTACACGTTGTGTGAAAGTAAACCAACAGAATACATTTAACAATCCCTCATATAAACGATTTAATATTAAATAGTTTGTTTCCGCCTTGATCCCTCAAACCAATCAAGTGGGGTGGGCAAAGCATCCCCCCTCCTTGAACACCCCTGTGTCGACGTCGATGTAGACAATTCGTTCACTACACTCGAACTTTTCCTAACAATTCCTTTGAAAATGTTAGAGAGTGAGTGAAGAGATTTGGGCGGCTCTTAACAGAGAGGTCTTGAGAACCGATAAGGGTGATTGAGGTGAGTATGGAGCAGCGATGGACTAAACTTTTACCCTCAACGCGCCAAAAGAAGTATAACTTCATTCAAGTGTTTTGTGAAAACGTAAAGTAATATCGTAAAAGAAACTTGATAATTTTTTTCTCAATGCGTAAATCAATTAAAAATAGATTATTTTTATTTTATTATTTTGTGTTCAGATTGAAAGGCCGTTACTTCTAGTTCGGCGTTAAATAAATACAGGAAGAGTAAAAATGCGTTGATCGGTGTCATCTGCAGGGTAGATAGACTTCACAGTCGTGTTTATAATCGATTCTTNTTTTGTGTTCAGATTGAAAGGCCGTTACTTCTAGTTCGGCGTTAAATAAATACAGGAAGAGTAAAAATGCGTTGATTCGGTGTCATCTGCAGGGTAGATAGACTTCACAGTCGTGTTTATAATCGATTCTTTTTTACTTGATTATTAGCTGTTATCATCGAGAGAAAATAATTTAAATTTTTGATTAGTTGAACAATATTCGGTATTACTAGAGACGCGATGGTTTATCGCGGGGAAAGTTACTGATTCCCAGTTTTAAACTTACTGTATACATATCAGAAATTTTTCTTTAAGTGTGTGCGTGTGTACGAAGCTACTTTCACATTTCTTCGGGTCAGTGAGAATTCTAACACGCTAAGACTAAACATTCATGAATGGTCTGCATGTGCCAAGTTGAGTAAAAAATGCATCCTTCAATCACAAATGATCAGGGTGTTTTATGTTGTTCACGGTTAATTCAGCACTTTTGAAATCAATCTTCAAAAATATCACTATCCCCACCTGCGTATATTTTCACTGGCACAATGACTGGCATACGCCCAGTAAAGTTGGTAACGACGGAAGGAAAGTAGTTCCACTTCTAAAAGTAGAATANGGCACAATGACTGGCATACGCCCAGTAAAGTTGGTAACGACGGAAGGAAAGTAGTTCCACTTCTAAAAGTAGAATGAAAAGTGTCAGGCGAACGTTCGTGACAACTGAAATGATAAATTTTTTCTCTATGCCTTTTTAATGTATATACGTGCAAGAATATGCAAATTTTAAGAATATTTATTTTTCTAATAATTTCATAGTTTCATTTTACCAACGTATGAATAAACTAATCAGGCATACGGCAATGATAATTNTTATTTTTCTAATAATTTCATAGTTTCATTTTACCAACGTATGAATAAACTAATCAGGCATACGGCAATGATAATTTTATATGTGGTGTAAGAATACACAATATGCATGCAAGTAGATCTTAAGCAGGGCTTCTAAAAGTGCTCAGATTACCGTGAACATAGTCTACATGGTTTTGGAATATGTGTAGGCTCGAAATATGTTTGTGATTTTCCAGTGTTTCTAGGTATTACTACACCTGCGGTCATTTAATGACTCAGATTATTTTTTAGGACGGTCCAATTTACGGTGCAATTCAGTTGTAGAAGACAAGCAAAGGAACACACTTTGTACTTGCAGTCTAGTGTGCATCGCGAAATGTTCTTCTCCCTACTGATATACATACATACGCAGAGAGGGCAATCAAGCAAATGAATGTGTGACGTACGAGTCCACTGACGCAAGAGAGGGAGAACAAACTGAACACATCATGCAAGAGCGACACACGTGTCTATTACAAACCGACATAGAAAACACCAGTTTGTGAGTGAAGAGATCTGGGCGGCTCTTAACATCGAGGTCTTGAGAGCCGATGAGGTGTGAAGAGAGGTGAGTATGGAGCAGCGCCGGAATTCAAGGGCGGGAGAAACGGGAGATCCCTAAGAAAAACCGCCGACCAGCGGCATCGTCCGGCACGATTCCCACATGCGAAAATCCGGGAGTGACCCCGCCGGGAATTGAACCCGGTTCGCCTAGGAGGGAGGCGAGTAGTGTTTGTCTTAACTTAACTGGGTCAATCAGAATTGGTTGCTCGTGTCATGAGGCAGGTAGGTNAGGGAGGCGAGTAGTGTTTGTCTTAACTTAACTGGGTCAATCAGAATTGGTTGCTCGTGTCATGAGGCAGGTAGGTACACAGAAGTGAATTGACGTGGTGATTTTTGTTTGAAAAGTATGGCTGTTATAAATAAACCATATTATATTAAGGGTTTTATACTTCCATTATAATTAAAGTAACTTAATTTTTGATAAATGAAATTTTTTCTGTATTTTATATATAAATAGTACTTATTTGTAGTCATTATATTACATCAACTATGTATTAGAGGAGGTTTATTAGGTTATGTGTAAAGATAATCTTTCTTATAACCACATTAAGGTTTCGTGGCATTTATGTTGGAAAATTCATTTCTGTGTATAAAAATATTTGTTTTTGACTATCTATTGAATGAACAAACACGGGGCATTTTGCCATTTACTTCTAGATATGTTTACCTTTCGTGTACACGTGGTGTAAGACTGCATAGTAGGAAGAGCGGAAATCGAATTTTAGCAGGAATTCACAAAAGCTGGAAATATCCGTGAATAGACTATCGTCAGTGTGTGTTAAGCCGTTTAGCAGGCGTGCATTGCTGGAGTTCTGGATGCATGCCTCAGTTTCCTTCCGTGTCTGGCCTCTTTAATAAACAGTCGTCGCACAAGAAGAAGAGAAAATAAGAGTTATAAACCGTATGGTGTGGCAGGCGTTATCTGCAGACGTACCACCAAGAAGTACTTAAGTGATATTTGGCAGGTATTTCACGGTCTCAAGTTCGACTCCTACTGTTTACGCAATGATTTTTCCTTATTTCCTTACACCTTTTTTACCCACCGCTTTTTCTGAGTAACGTCACTTTAGTTACTAAGTGTGAACGTACTCATCCCATCACCAATCAACGTAAGTTCATGTTTGTTTTAAAAAAAAGCACAAAAAAATAATTCAGGGTTTTTAAGAGTTCAGGGTCGAAACACTGGGAGAGTATTAATAAAAAGAAAATGATGCCACTTAAGAAAAATAAAATAATGCTACTTAAGGCCAATTATGAGTAATTAAGGTGCGTGTCCTTGAAATGAGAGATTTTTCAAGTGATTTAAATTTAAAATATTAGAAACTCCTTGAGACGAAACCATAATTCTTTCACCGTTTTTTTTGCGTTCCTGTGCCCATTACAGTGTACATATTGCTGAGGAAATAAATATATGAATAGTTGTACATAGGTTGTACATAGCTAGGGTCATGGTCCAGTGCAGTCAGTTTCTCCATGGGCGAGGTTATTTGTGGACATTTATAAAGCTCTGATTTCCGAGGGGTTTTCTAAATGTCTGTTGAGAACCAAGCACAGATTTCATTGGCTGCATGAATGAAGCAAGTGTTGACACAAGGTAAGTACAGCACGAACCAAATTATTACTTGATTGCAACACTTTAAACTATAAAATAATGCGGGACTGAAATGGTTAATTGTGTTTTCTTGTACGAGGATTTTTAATCTGTGGTAGTGTGATGGGTGATATCACCACGCTTCTTTATTAAAACAGAGGGTGCCTTGCTATCGTACAAAACTTTGGAATAATTGAACCGAGATCAAAGTTCACGTTTAAATGAGTAAAAAAGATTGCCTTGGTGTAACATTCTTAAAAGACCGGCTATGTTAAACAGCTAGTATATGAAGTTTAAAACTGGGTGGCTGTCTGGCAAATATACGTGTCCAAGGGAAAAGGCAGGGACCAGGAGGGGAGGGGGGGATTAATACCCATAAAATGTTCACATATCTCAGATCTCAATTCTAAACAAATTATAATTGTGTTAAGGAATTTGTTCTTTCATTGCATGTAGAAAAGTAATATTATATTTTTCGTCTAATTTTGCACACGTAATCATCTTACAGTGTTTTGAACTGGAGCTCAGAATCATCCTTTGTATTCACCCTTGTTGAGAGATATTAAACACTTTCATTCCCTACTTAATTTATTGTTTTTGGTGCTGCACATATGAAATATTTCGATGCGTACTGTAGTCAAGCCGACAAAACTTGTTTCGTTATTACAAATAATAACCTGTAGACTCTGTGTTCGGTGATCAGTGATACGAACCAGTCATAACGTAGCGGAGTAGCACGATTTAAAAATCAGTTATCTCCGGTGAATTTCATTGGGCACTAAGCCTAGCGGGACCACAGTTGNCCGCAGTGGTGTAGTGGTCAGACTTCTCTCCTCCCACCTAGGCGAATCGGGTTCGAGTCCCGGCGGAGTCACTCCCAGATTTTCACATGCGGGAATCGTGCCGGACGATGCCGCTGGTTAGCGGGTTTTCTCGGGAATCTCCAGTTTCCCCCACCCTTGAATTCCGGCGCCGCTCCATATTCATCCCGCTTCAACTTCATCAGTTCTTAAGATCTCGATGTTAATGTACAGAAACGGTCTTATGTAATCTTCCTCTGCAACATGCGCTGTAAAAAAAAAATGTAATTTTTACTGAGAAATTCTTTGTAATTTTACAAATGCTTGTAAGGGTACAAATATTTCTCTTG
This sequence comes from Clitarchus hookeri, assembly GCA_002778355.1. Classification (NCBI taxonomy): domain Eukaryota; kingdom Metazoa; phylum Arthropoda; class Insecta; order Phasmatodea; family Phasmatidae; genus Clitarchus; species Clitarchus hookeri. Next base: position 151,937 of record NQII01002053.1, read on the forward strand.
TAAAATTACTCGTTTGTAAAGTTACAAGGGCCGTGATTGTAATAGACCTCAAGAAATTTTTGTACTATACTGAATTAAATGTACGTATTCTTCTTAACCAAATAACTTCATTAATATGTTATTGGTACTTGCATTTATATCTACTGTAAAAATATATGTTAAGTTCGTAAGTGAAGTTGATCTTGTGGTTAAATGAGCCGGCTAATAATACAAGAGGTGTGGGTTATAATCCCCGGGCTGGCAAAGTGTAATTTATTTTTCCGTAAATTATATTCTGAAATTTTTTTTTAGTTTATTCTCTATTATTAATTTATCAAANTCTTAAGATCTCGATGTTAATGTACAGAAACGGTCTTATGTAATCTTCCTCTGCAACATGCGCTGTAAAAAAAAATGTAATTTTTACTGAGAAATTCTTTGTAATTTTACAAATGCTTGTAAGGGTACAAATATTTCTCTTGTAAAATTACTCGTTTGTAAAGTTACAAGGGCCGTGATTGTAATAGACCTCAATAAATTTTTGTACTATACTGAATTAAATGTACGTATTATTCTTAACCAAATAACTTCATTAATATGTTATTGGTACTTGCATTTATATCTACTGTAAAAATATATGTTAAGTTCGTAAGTGAAGTTGATCTTGTGGTTAAATGAGCCGGCTAATAATACAAGAGGTGTGGGTTATAATCCCCGGGCTGGAAAGTGTAATTTATTTTTCCGTAAATTATATTCTGAAATTTTTTTTTAGTTTATTCTCTATTATTAATTTATCAAATTTGTTTTCTAGAAGAAAAAATAATTCTAAGCAAACTTTCAATAATGTCAATAGTAATACAATGTTATAATTTGTAATCTAACAAATAAATGTCTTGCTGATTTTACAAGAAAACTCTTCGTAGTTTTACAAAGGAATTTATTGGCACCTGTTTCTCACAGAATTTTTCTTGTAAAAGTAAAAACATTTTTTTTACAGTGTGTAGACAACTGTTCACACTGGGTAGGAAAGGGTTAATTGACACGACAGGAAAATGAAGAGAATGAAATATAAATTACACATGCAATTTTTCCTCTTTTGTGCTGATCTCACTCAGGAGATTCGTTACTTTGGAAGGCAGCAGCCAACCATCATTTATTTTCTACTAATTTTGGTGTCATTTATTACCGAAACAATAGTTTCTCGTCGTAATTTGGTTCGGTTCGTATGAAGTCCGGACTGCCCCGAATTTAAAAAACACCCTCTTCGTTAGTTAAATTGTCCAGGACAGCAGAAACGGCAACGAATTAAAAAAAAAAACGAAGTCCCTGCGAAGTTGTTAGGTATCGCAGCTTCCGTCGTGTGTCCGGGGTTATTAAATCTCCGACGGGAACAAAAGGCGCACTCACTGATTTTCCACGGCCCCGTCTCGATCCTCCGGGCTCGCGCTGGACATAACGGGAGAGCTCGTGGTGGACGTTAGCACAGCCCGCGGATACGGGTCGTAACAGGGAGCGCGTAATTAACACCGGCCCGAGTACACGCAAGCCGTTACAGCGGCACCATTCTGCACTTGAACACAANCGTTAAACACTGAGTAAATATTCACCGAGTATAAAAAAATATATACTCTGTACAAAAACTACTGCGTGTAATTTAGGGCGCCCGCCTTCCTGGTGCCTCGTAAGCGTTTCAGCGTATTAATAAAAAAAACCTCTTTTTTTATTTACGACCCTACTTGACCCGTGCGGGTAACGCGTTCGTTTACGTGGGGGTGTTGTTAACAGGCCGCCTGGTTACGTCGTTAAATAGCGAGCAAATTATTCACCAAGTAAAATAATACCCTGCACAAATACTAGCGCATTTGATTTACGCACCCGTTTTCCTGGTGCTGTTTTTGACAAATCTACTTGACCCGTAAGTTACGCGTTTATTTGTGTGGTCAAGTTATGCAAGGACTATGTATGTATGGACTTGCTTAAGATTTACACGCCTGCTAATTTTGTATCCTTTAGTTAAACTACAGCGCTTGTACCTCTCTGGGTGCCTTCTGCTAGTTAGTTTAAAGCATTCACACCTATACCTAGAAAATATCGCAAGAATGGTTTACCAAGTGTAGTAATTTGCGAAGTTTTTCAACTTACAATTCACTGTATTGACGCTTAATCGTTTTTAGAAGTTGGAAATCGTACTTGCATAAAATATACCTCGCTGTTAAGTATGTTTGGATGAAAAAAATTAACACACATTGCAACAATTTAGACATAAAGCAAAAAAGAAAAGTCTGGAAAATAATACCGTGCCTCGAAGATCTCCACGTGGCAAACCATTTTTTATATACTGTGAACAATTATAATTCTTGTAAAACGTTTCTTAAACAGTATATATTTAAAAAAAACATAGAATTATCGGAAATATTACTTTACAAATGTAGTTATGAGAATTCTAACTTAAAAGTCCTCTGTGCAATTACCTTTATGGTTATCATTTATATTATATGGTTGAATTAAAAGTACAGAATAAATATTTACACATGTAGTCCCAACAGGAACACCTGCTGTATTAATACATTTAATTTCAGTCAAAATTAATTAATGTTATCTTTGAAATAACATAATTATTTCACGTCATATTTTCATAATAGGCTGATCGTTCTACAATTCTGGATATCTGGATAAGTTTTAGTTGTTGATTCACGCACTGCTCACCTGGCGCGCCCTGGAGAACTGTAGGCCGATGGTAAACAGTTAGCTCTCGCGTGACGGGACTCAATGTGGCCAAAACAAACAGCGGTTTGGGTTCTACAGCACCGACCAACGAACAAGTTATATATTCTCAAATATGTAGGCGGGGAACGGTTTAGTCTATCAAGGATAGGGTATCTGAATGTCTGGATAGCTAAGGGTTTCATTTCGTTTAATTAAAAATTTTGTTGAATATCTAAAATTGAAAAAGTACGAAACATAATTTTGGACAAACCACGTACTGCGTTTAGAACACATTCTTTATGTAATTTTGTGACCAACACCAAACATAGTGACGTAACCCATATTTATACTAAAATGTCGTGAAAAAAATATGTTCGTTAGCTGTTTGTTTAAGTAACTATGTCATATGATATTTAAAGAATGTTAACTTGCTAAAACGCATACAAATTTTTATAGCTCTTGAACTAATTAAATAGGTCATATTGTGCCCGTTTTATATGACTTCGTGTAAATGAGAAGAGGCGATGAAACAGACTCTCGCAAAATTTTAAAACGTAATTTCACTTTTATGACAGTAATGCGAGATTAGAGCGTAGTTTCAAGAATTTGTAATACATCACAAGCAGTGGTACCAAACGTCTGTTGGGTATCAGATAATGCAATTTCAATATAAACCATAATCACTATAATATTAATGACTAAAAATAATTATATCAAATTTTATTACATAAGAAAGAATTTTTACAGCTTTTCACGTTAAAAGAAAAAAAAATACAAAAAAGGTTTTACGATTTGTATTCACAGGAAATTAATTTCTTCATAACACCCGCAGAGAATCATTAGGTCTTTATTTACGAAGACATAAGACTACAATGGAGAAAATAATTTCGTGTGAGTGACGGGTGCATTTCAGCAATTTATAAACATAATTTCATCAATGATAAAAATATATTAAACTAAAACAAAGTAATGATTATTTAACACATTTAATTACAAACACTACATATGGCCTATTTCTTAAAAAATGGTTTTATTTTTATGTTGGGCTTTTAGAAATACTTTATATTTAAATATAAATAAATAAGTTACCTGCGCTATTAAATATGGGAAATATTAGCACCATTTAAAACATGTTTTCAGCACCGGTATAAACATTTGCAAAGTTCGCCCTGGTCCGATGTCCTTTACTTGACATGATACTGACAGTGGATGGAAGAGGAATGCGAAATACTACAAAAAGTACTGGAGACACTAAAAAAAAAGTTAGTTTTTCAGACAGAGTAAATGTTAGGAAGATTAGAAGAAACATAAGTAAATACATTAATCTGTAAAAACTAAACAGCTTTTAAGGAAATAATATTATATTAAGGATCTCTAACAATAACCCAACATATTGTAACCTTATTACAATATTTTAAAGTAAACATGTCTTACAAATAACACATTGCTTTGGTATTTATGCTTCAGACTAAAACGGAACGCTAACTGCTCTGACATAGAATCCACGATATTAAGAGAAAACTTAAAAAAAAGTTTTTACACTTACACAAATCATAACGGGATAAATACGAAGAAATGATTCCAAGTAATAAAGAGAAACATACACATAAAAACAAAATAGGGAAAATTTTAAAGCTATGGTGAAACGTTGGCTTTAAATCATACCGAATAAAATTAACATGTAAGAAGAAACAGAGGGTAAATGTTAAAACATATTGATAATTAGTAGAAACCACTGTTTAATCAGTGAATACCGGTAACTAAAACGATTAGATGAATTTTACTTATTCAAGAGGAGCAGTTTTAACACATCTGCAGTCAAATTCGGTGTTTTGATTTTAGATGTACGTACCTAGAAATACTGGCGTGTTCGTTAGAGGCAGAAAATTTAATTTGTATGACAGTTTCTTGTACTGGATGTATTAAACTCAAAATAATTAGCCATCAACCATTTACATCATTTATATAATCCGACAAAACTATAAACAAATGTATAAAAACCTTAAAAAAAATTTACAATTGAAGAAAGGTGAAACAACGTTCACGTCAAGTGCTTGATGGCGTTTTGACAATTGTGCTGGCAATTCGTGAACCAATGTATAATCACGCCCCAGGGGCGTGATTCTCATTCTCTTTCCCGCTTATCGGGAGTAGATTCACGTCGAAGAAACAATAAGCGGGATGAAAGCTGACATGTTGCGTAGCGTAGTGGTCACCTGCCTGCCACAGTATCGGCAACTTCGCAACGCCTGGCTAGCGATGCTCACGTTGTCGGGGGTTCTCGACAAGCGGAAAAGTGAAGGCGAGTCGCTTCCCTGCGCGGTAGAGGAAATAAAAGAACGAAACCCAGTATAATTAGGCAAGCGTTTAAGATTTGTTTGTTTAAAGACAATGTTCTATACAAAAATTGTAAACTTTAAGAAAATAATTAACATCGGCTGTATGTACTTGCCTTAACGTTTCAAACTTATAATATGGGCTATCGGTATTTTAACAAATAAGGCTCTTATATTTATTTGAATGTTTAAATAAAATGCAATACGATTATATTCAAATCCTCACCAAATGCAGACCTACGTTTTTGTTTGCGGACATACGCCTATTTCTTTCTTCTTCCTTGTCTCACAAGACAGTGTGCGTGAGAACAAGTACTGTCGCATCGCCATCGTCTGCTGGCTCGCCTGTCACTAATGTCAAAAGCACCGGAGTGGATCACGCGCGCCGCAGTTCAGTTGGCCGGCGGGCCGCGGTGCAGCACGACGCGCAGCACGACGTCGGCGCGGGAGCGGCGCGCCGCCGCCTGCAGCGCCTCGAGCGGCAGCCCGGCNCCGTGAACCAGAAGCCGGCGCCGGGGGCGGCGAGCTGCACGACGGCGACGAGGCGGTCGAGGCGTCGCGACGGGAAGACGCAGCAGAGGAAGAGCTCGCCGCAGAACTGCAGCGTGCACATGAGTCCCGGCTGCTCGCAGGGCAGCGGCAGCACCACCTCGCTCGCCAGCGGACACCTGCGCGCCCACACTCTACTAAGCCCCTGCCGCGCCACATACACTCAGCTAGACCGGCTATACATCTTCTGCGCATCTAATCAATATTCACCTACCCCAAACATACACAAAGCTACGTGATCGACAATGATCAACGCATTTCATTACAACCTAATTTTTAAATGACGAGCACTATTATATCAATAAAATACTTTTACCAATTTAAAATTAAATCAAAACGCATTACGAATTTTTAGGAAATTTTTTAAAAACTTCTCAAAGCATTTGTTTACAAATCAGTTTTCTAACCTTAAATCTAAACCATGCCGTTTTCGCTAGACGTTTTAGAAGAAAAGTAGTTCAATGTTGGGGCACAGTGGTTAGTTGTACGCAGTCAGCGAGATCGGTCTAGCTCATCTTTAGTCTATGCCACGCACTCTCCAATCTTCGCCTTCAAATATATATGACAATAAAATTTGAAATTTTTTGGTGGGAGCGCCCACAACACAGCCTGGGTGATCCCAGTGCAACTACGCACGTAGAACTTTAAAAGGAGTCTTCACAGTGAGTGAGTGAAGAGATATGGGCGGATCTTAATATCGACGTCTTGAGAGCCGATGAGTGTGAAGCGAGGTGAGTGTGAAGCAGCGCGCCAGAACTAAGGGGCGGGGGAAACGGGAAATGCCCGAGAAAAAACGCCAGCCAGCGGCACCTTACGACATGATTCCCACATGTGAAAATCCGGGAGCGACCCCGCCGGGAATCGAATCCGGTTCGCATAGGTGGGAGGCGAGCAGTCTAACCACTACACTATCGTGGTTCCGGCAACCAACGATTTTGGTGGACATCTCCCC
>NQII01002053.1:158538-173659 GCA_002778355.1 Clitarchus hookeri
CCCCCCCCCCACGATTCAGACCTGGCAACGTACAAGCAATATGAACAACAGAAAAACATTGAACTAGGCAAGGAACCAGGATAAATGAGACTGGAAATATAGGAACGGGGAATGAAACACGGGACATGAGAATTAAATAACGAGAATCCAGACTGAAGGGAGGTTTATGCGTGGGAGGGGGTATTTGAAAAGTGGTCCACAGGCCGCTATACAATGGCTTACCAAAGTTATATATATATATATTACCAAAGTTATATATATATTCTACTTTGGTAAAACAAGGCCATTGTTTAGTGCCTCTACAGTGTGTGTATATATTTATATTTATATAATAAATCCAGGTTGGTGGAAGAGAGTCAGGGTGGATGGCAGGATCAACCGTGCCACGTTCACACGTTCAACAGCTTGGCAGTAAAATAAAATATAGTTTACAATCGTATGCAACAACGATGAATCAAAGGGTAATAGTACGTAAAGTGATAAAAAAAAAACAAAAAGTAAAAGTTATGTGTCTTGAAAGAGCCAAAGGATGGAAAGTCATAAGAAAGTCACAATGATCAGTCAAAGGAAGTATATACTGTTCACAGTAAAGTGATCACTTTTGAAGCACTAGTAATTTTTTCCTTTCAGTCATATTTATTTATTTAACCTCCTTTATATATATATGTATATATATATATACACACACACACACACTCTCTCTATTATTCCAAATAAGAGGGATTTAAAAAGTGCTCACTTTAACGTGATTAGTCTACACTTATATCGCTGCATTACCCAGAGAAAGAATAGTCGAGGGGGTGAAATGAATGCATGTCTCGCCTTTGGTTGCCCACGAAAAACAAGGGGGAAGGGAACAAAAATTGATGACGAAATACGAATATAAAATTTTTCAAGTCAACAAATTCGATTATATAATTTTGAATGTATTATATTTAATTTCCAAATTTTACTTTTACTGGCAAATGTATCGAATTTGTCCACATGTTGCGAGGCCGCGGTGATGTAGCGGCTGTAGCGCTCGTCTTTTACCAAGGCGAGCCGGGTTCGACTCCCGGTGGGGTCACTCCCGGGTTTTCACACGTAGGAATCGTCCTTGCTTTACGGCGCTGCTCGATTTGACACATCGTTTCGTCTTCAATGGTTTAATGGTTCTGAAGACCTCGTTGTTAAGAGTCGCCCAAATATCTCCTATTCTGTATTAATCTACGTGACAACGTTTCTCATGTCAGCTATAATCCGACTCGACGATACGACAACTTCTATGTTATTTATAACTTACTTTGTACTGGCTTGCAAAAAATAGTGAAATTGTTTTGTTTGGGACTTCTACTGGCTCACATTTCTCCAGGCGTGTCCATTTACTGTGATTTAGTTGAAAAAACTACAAAAACATGTCAGGACTTTGAAGTGTTAGTTGTCACCTGATTAACTCGCGGATTTTTCCTCTCTCTTTCGAAATAAATCGTGAAAATCGCGCACATTGAAACAATTTATGTGAACATTTTTATAAATGTTACCGTATCATTACCGAACTGTTATTTCATAAATAGAAGACATCAAAGCGTTTATGTATTTCATTTGTGCGAATGAATCCTTGCCAATTTTATACGCCCTGGAGGTGTTCAAAGCAATGACAAACACATATAGGTCAATCACGGTAATGTGAGAATTTTTGAAGCCCTCTCATTTGGAATAATAGTCAGTAAATATATATTATTGTAGCCTTAGATATTAAATTTTAATTTTAAAAAGTGGTGGAATGATAAAAAAATTGCAGATAGGAAAAAAGTAACTAGGGCCCAAAAAGTGCTCACTTTACCGTGAACAGTATACACTGAAGACCCAAAAAAACTGGTACACCTGCCTAATATCGTGTAGGGCCCCCGCGAGCACGCAGAAGTGCCGCAAGACGACGTGGCATGGACTCGACTAATGTCTGAAGGTATGCAGGAGGCAATTCACACCATGAATCCTGCAGGGCAGTCCACAAATCCATAGGAGTGCGAGACGGTGGAGATCTCTTCTGAACAGCACGTTGCAATGCATCCCAGATATGCTCAATAATGTTCATGTATGGTGATTTAGGTGGCCAATGTAAGTGTCTAAAGTCAGAAGAGTGTTCCTGGAGCCACTCGGTAGCAAATCTCGATGTGTGGGGTGTCGCATTGTCCTGCTGGAATTGTCCACGTCCGTCGGGATGCATAATGGACATGAATGGGTGCAGGTGATCGGACAGGATGCTTACGTATCTGTCACCTGTCAGAGTCGTATCTAGACGTATCAGGGGTCCCATTTCACGCCAATTGCACACGCCCCATGCCATGACAGAGCCTCCACCATCTTGAACAGTTCCCTGTTGACATTTAGGATCCATGGATTCATGAGGATGTCTCCATAGCTGTACACGTCCATCCGCCCGATACAATTGGAAACGAGACTCGTCAGAACATGCAACGTGTTTCCAGTCATCAACAGTCCAATGTCAGTGTTGGCGGGCCCAGATGAGGCGTAAAGTTTTGTGTCGTGCAGTCAACAACGGTACACGAGTGGGCCTTCGCCTCCGAAAGCCCACATCAATGATGATCCGTTGAATAGTTCGCACGCTGACATTTGTTGATGCCCCAGCATTGAAATCTGCGCCAATTTGAGAAATGGTTGCACGTTTGTCACGTTTAATGATTCTCGTCAGTCGTCGTTTGTCCCGTTCGTTCACGATATTTTTCTGGCCGCAGCAATGTCGAAGATTTGATGTTTTACCGGATTCCCGATATTCGTGGTGCACTCGTGAAATGGTCGTACGCGAAAATCCAAATTTTATCTCTAACTCGGAGATGCTATGTCCAATCTCTCGTGCGCCGACTATAACACCACGTTCAAACCCACTTAAATCATGATAACCTGCCATTGTAGCAGCAGTAACCGATCTAGCAACTTTGCCAGTCGCGTGTTGTCTTATATATGCGCTGTCAACCGCATCACGTTACTCTGATTGGCTCCATACCTCTGTTATTTGCATACGCACGCCTATACCAGTTTTTTTGGCTCTCCACTGTATATCCACAGAGAAGTAGAATTTCGCCGAGCGAAAAAAATGCTTCGGATTACAATCGCGTCGAATGAAAAAGATATATACAGTTCTAATTGGTTCAAGACTAAAAAAAAACTATGTGTACATATTTTGAATCTAGTGGCTCAATGTTAAACCCTATCGGATTGGATTTTTATGGTATCCGGCCAATCTAGTGACATTTGACATCAGAACTGAGAAGGGCAGTTGAAGTATTTTGGCTTTAAAAACGAGTTCAGGATGAATTTTTTTTTTCAGGCATACGTCATTAGATATAGTTATTCTATATCGCAGAAAACGAAAGATTCTATAAAATAGGATACGGAATGAAATAAAATTTAAAAAGAGCCAAGGTTAGATGATGTTAACATATACAAAAAAAAAGCGCGCAGAGAATCTCACAGAAAGAATTAGTCAAATTATCACAAAGGAAACCAAACTAAAAAATGAGCACGGATAATCAAACAAATTAACAACAAAACCAACATATGCAGATACATGCAAGCAACTCTGAACGACAGTACGAAGGTAACAAAAAAGGACACAGCAAGTGAATAATTACGGTTACGTGAATTTCGCTGATTCTTTTGGCATCAGTGTAGGCTCCTTAGCTATTTACATGATCGAGCCACAATTTTCTATTCATTTGTAGCTACCTTAGCGAAAGGATTTTTTTTCGACCTGGCTGAACGTTATGCGGTCACAACATTTGTCAGTTTTTTTTTACTGGCTTATAAGCCGTCCAGGACGTGTCTGAACAACTGTGATCCAATCATGAAAATAACACACCATTATACGTTTTTGAAGAATACAACTTTCGAGGACGGCACACTCTAAATACGAATCAGTGGAAAACCACAGATGCGCAATGAAATCAAACTACTCGATTCAGTGAAAATGATCCCACTTAAGAGTCGGTGGGAAACCAGTGGTTGTTCCAGTGGAACAATTTCACTTATTGAACGAGTGAGAGGCAAGTGCGTGGAGGGCCAGAGCGAAGATCGGTCACCTGTGCGCCCTCTCGAGGTGTCCGCAGAGGCGGTGTCGAAGGCCGGTCCACGGGCAGTGAGTCACGTCCCTCAGCGGGCAGCCCAGCTGCCGGCCGACGCAGGCCCTGGTGGCGTCCTCGTCCTGCCGCGGCGTCCCCTGGCAGGACCCCCGCTCCAGCTGCGTCTCCTCGGACATAGGGCCGGCCCACCTTGCATCCCAGACCCACAGTCACGCACCACCACAGTACCGGCGAGATCATGCCTTAAGGCTCCCGTCTACCTGGAGCGACAAGGGCGACACTGCCACTCCCATAAAGTACACCATCGCCACTAAGCGTAAGACTCTTAACTGAAGTACGGTGTTCTCGTCGCACTGCGACTACCTATGGGACTTTCAGCGGCGACGTTATTATTTTATTGGTGAAAAGTCTTAGGAAGGTTCAATGCAAGGCCCTTGAGTAGTTTTTTTATGTATCTGGTGCGTATATTTTGAGAAACAACACTTTAAAATAAAAAAGCAGTTTTTAGCCATTTTGTAGTACTCTGAAATGGTGTTTTTAACGTGCGTGACATTTCGAAAGTACTAACCAGACCTCGTCTGAAGTGGGCGCTCTTTACGTAGATCAGCTTACTGGACGCACGTTTAATAGTTTCGTGGGAAAAAGTGTATTTCAAACACTCTGCAACGCAGTTCAAGCGCCAGGTAGACGAGAGCCTTAAGGGGTGTCNACTGGAAGCACGTTTAATAGTTTCGTGGGAAAAAGTGTATTTCAAACACTCTGCAACGCAGTTCAAGCGCCAGGTAGACGAGAGCCTTAAGGGGTGTCGGGGTCCCCGCCATCTTGTATTTACGGAATCTTTGCTGTAACTTGCATCACATGTTTTATATTTTATTTTGGCCGTCTGCAAGACATAGGGCATTGCTTTGCGAATGTTCTAAAACACGCATTGTTAGACGACTGTTGCCAGAATGATTTCTGTAACAGCCCGCAAGGAAAAAAAAAATTTTCCTGCCGGCAGTCACTAGTCAAAAAATAATGAAGCCATTGGAGTTGCACTAGTTTGTTAACGCTTTAGAAATTATCATTTATGCCATCCCGTGCGAAACATATTGTTAAACGTTCTTAAATGGAACTTATGGCAAAATAGTAAAAATCCAAGATGGCGGGGAGTGACCGCACTTAATGGGAATTAATCCCTGCGGTATTTGATTAATTTTTTTTCTCCGAAATCTGGCAGTAAATAATTTATTTTACATTTTGCTTATCGACAGAGAATAATTCATGGCTTGGCAAACTCCCTGATATCTTTATGATATGTTTTATCTTCCTGTTATCACCTCTGTAGTCGTTCGCATTAAAAAGTAACTTTTTTATTCTCAATTGTTAATAAAGGCAGTAAAGCGGCAATAAATTCAGTAAGTTTGGGAAACTATTATCTGTGCTCTGTCACGGCTAAAATTTTGATACGCCCTCTGAAACGGAAGGCATAGCGGCAAAACTACTGAATCTAAGATGGAAGGAATCAATTCCCCATGAGGGCTCTGCCTGCCAAGTCTGCAGTCACAGAGTTTAAATGGGGGATCAATGTTTAAAATAATCCCTTCTCGATGCATCATCTTTAAAGATAATTATTTCAAAGGAAAAAGTATTCTAAATGACATATCTTAAGGAATTCTGGCACGTCAAGAAATATTGCAAGTTTTTATGTTTAGTACTTTTTTTTATAACATTTAATATTAAAATTCACATTTGAAAAAAAAAATTCGTAAATTTCTTTTGAGTATTTTTTAACGTGGCAGTATTCTCTGAAAAATTTGCGTTGAATATTACTTTTAAACATGAAGGCTATGTTTAAACTTGATGGACTGAGAAGGGATTTCTTTAACATTGATTCTCCATTTAAATTCCGTGTTTGCAGACATGGTAGGCAAAGTCCTTAACTCTTTCAGACACAGAAGAATGCATAATTTTAAGCGCTGAAAACAACAATTTTTTTTGTTCAGAACTGTACAAATGTNTGGTAGGCAAAGTCCTTAACTCTTTCAGACACAGAAGAATGCATAATTTTAAGCGCTGAAAACAACAATTTTTTTTTGTTCAGAACTGTACTNTTAAGCGCTGAAAACAACAATTTTTTTTGTTCAGAACTGTACAAATGTCTTCATAACGCTTCGTATATGTCAGGATCAATATAAAAGCGTTTTTGTCTGACGTTGTTGGCAGCAGCTGTTTATTATACTGCGGAATATATTGTCAACTTACGGTTACTTCCAAATTTTCTGAAGCCCTGCTGAAGTTATACTTCCAGGATATTCCTTCGTCTCACACAAACGAAGCTTAACAGACTCTAAAAATTACAGCAGAGTGTTACGCTTGCAACGTAATCATATAACCTATCGAATGAGACCACATTTATGCCAATAGTTTGTTAGTCACGAAGTTATAGTGTGAGAATCAATGACCCTGCAATCGCTACATCGCCGTTTCCGACCTGGTACTCCATCTGCCTGTCTGATTTTAAAGATGTATTCGCGTCAAAATAACTGCCGGTGATTGCACGCTTTTTAACGGACACATTTACCAGTATAACACCAAGTAAAGTTGGCAGCGACGTAGAAAAATAGTTCCATGGCTTAACATTGTTTTAAAAGAGCGACGTTTATGTTTGTAGATACTGATTTTACTTTACTAGCTCTTGTTTGTTTGAAGCACATAAATGTAAGAAAATTAACACTCAGAGAAACACATTTAGGTCGCTAACAATTTAACGGTTACACCATGATCAGCGCATGAATAAAGTGATCGTGCCCGTGGAAACGTTAATTCTACATATTGCGGAAGAATACGAAGAAAGTGCTCAATTAATCGCAGACAGCATCATCGTCCGGCACGATTCCCACATGCAAAAGTCCGGGAGTGGATCCGCCGGGAATCGAGCCTGGTTCACGTAGGCGGGAAGCGAGTAGGCTGACCATTACACCACCGTGGCCTCTTCCGAATTGGAATCCCGGATAAGCCTACANTTACACTCAGAGAAACACATTTAGGTCGCTAACAATTTAACGGTTACACCATGATCAGCGCATGAATAAAGTGATTGTGCCCGTGGAAACGTTAATTCTACATATTGCGGAAGAATACGAAGAAAGTGCTCAATTAATCGCAGACAGCATCATCGTCCGGCACGATTCCCACATGCAAAAGTCCGGGAGTGGATCCGCCGGGAATCGAGCCTGTTTCACGTAGGCGGGAAGCGAGTAGGCTGACCATTACACCACCGTGGCCTCTTCCGAATTGGAATCCCGGCTAAGCCNTTCACGTAGGCGGGAAGCGAGTAGGCTGACCATTACACCACCGTGGCCTCTTCCGAATTGGAATCCCGGCTAAGCCTACAACGCGCGTGTCGTTTATGCAGGCCGTTCGCGGTCAATGGAGCACTCTTGAAAACTCTTCTTAAGATCTAGTTTTATTTACGTTTCGTATCCTTCCGCCAGATGTACAATTTAGATTGCCATGGTCTTAATGACTATATTCATACGGCAGCCAATTGAAAAAAATAANCTTCCGCCAGATGTACAATTTAGATTGCCATGGTCTTAATGACTATATTCATACGGCAGCCAATTGAAAAAAATATAATTTTTAGGAACCTTGACATGTTACTAATATGTATGTCAATTCGCACTCTAATGTGAATAAGGAAAAAAATACCAACTTGTTTAACTGTAAATAAANGTTACTAATATGTATGTCAATTCGCACTCTAATGTGAATAAGGAAAAAAATACCAACTTGTTTAACTGTAAATAAAAAAATGCGCTCGAAATACACTTTTAAGACTATGTTACTTAAAATTGCTGCCAACTTTACTTAAAGCCTGCATTCCAGTGTTTATGGTAGCATATATGCAGTAGGTAGTATATGCAGTTTACGTGCAGTGATATTTTTCAAAGCCTGAATTTAAAAATGCTCCCTTCATCTTGAATATACTATACAGAGTGATTCTAAAATCATGGGACAAACATTGAGGGGTGGTAGAGCTCACTAAAATAAACAATTATTGTATAGGAATATATGGGCGGAAGTGACGCGTTGAGGCACAAATACAAAAACATAACACATGAACGGAAACATAAAATGTTCATTAGCAGCATTCTTAACAAGTGATTCCGTACAGAAAATGTTAAAAACAGTTACTGGAAATGCATCCACCAACAGTCACGCGTGCTTGGCGACCTCTATATATGGCGTGATTGGCTGACAATGGTGGCGTGCGTGAAATACCAGGCGTATTTGAATCTGTTCGCCAATCACTCCACCGACGCTACCAAGCTTGCATTACTGTCGGTGGTAGCAATTTTGAGCAATTATTATAAACATTGCTGTAAAAAGGCATTTAGCGGCGACGTTGTAAATAAACAACGTGTTGCATTTCATGAGTTATTTTTGTGTTTGCGCCTCAACGCGTCACTCCCGCCCATGTATTCCTATAGAATAATTGTTTGTTTTAGTGAGCTTTACCGTCCCTCAATGTTTGTCCCATGATTTTAGAATCATCCTGTATTTGCAAGTTTAGGCTAATGTAGAATGCAAGGCGTCTCTTACTAACCTCCTGCTATAGATCCAAGATTTTAAAATGAAATAATTAAAAAATAGTTTGTCTGCAGTAGATCTGGTTTCCTAACTTGTGAATGGATAGCTGTGGCTTATCGTCTCTTCTCCCACCAAGGTGAATCGGGTTCAATCTCCGGCCAGTTCATTCCCGGATGTTCAAAAGTGGGAGTCGTGCCGAACGATACCGTTAGTCGGCGGGTTTTGTCGGGGATCTCCCATTTTCCCCACCCTTTCATTCCGGCGCTGCTCCATACTCAACTCGTTTCACACCTCATAGGTGCACAAGACCCCAATGTTAACAGCCGCCCAAATGTCTTCACTTATTTAACGTCTCTTTGACGGGGACGTCTTCAGAGACGTGGGAAGTGGCCTTGACAGCGAGGATCGCGGAAGAAAGAGGTCATGCCTTGTGTCAGGAAACGATAGCGCCGCAAGTCTGGAGTGATTTCGGAAAACCATGGGAAACGAAATCAGGATGGCTGGTAAGGGAATCAAAACCGGGTCTTTTCAAATCTTCCAAAAATACTACGAAACACCTAACATCAAATTAACACACCAAGTTTCCACGCCTTGTCGAATAAAAAAGAGCCATAGTTTACTTTTAAATATTTGGATATCAACACATACTGCGAAATTGTAGAGCATCTAAAACTGGCGTACACGTCCCATAACTTATAATAACGATTTAACGAATTTTCCATCCTTTTAAAAAAAAATTAAATGGAACAATGATTTCGTAGGACACAGATGAACTCTTTTAACTATAAGACACTTCCAAAACAACTATTTTAAGTAATTTTAACGTACGTTAAGTCATTGCTTACACTTAAGACACCCTACCCTAGATCCACAAGAAGCCACTGTCAATAATATCACGTCCAAGTGCTGAATGGTGTTGCTCACCAATCCCGAAATCCAAGCAAAGGTCGTATCGGTACAAGTAAAACTGCAACTAAATATGTGCGTTACGCCACTGCAAAGACTAAGATAGAAACATGCAGAAGGGGTCGTTACAGCGCTGGATTACTTCTGATATTGGCACAAGCCTTGATGAAACATGACACCGGTGATGGGGGTTTAAACTTAGGTATAGAAAATTGCAAACAAAGTGTGTGTTTAGTCGAGTTCAAAGAGTTGAAAATCACGAAAATTCATTTCGCAATACGATTAATTACAACGACTTGTACGAACCTCGTACGTTTGTCCTCTGGGGGTACATTTTCAGTTGAACCTATGTTCGACACGCCCTTTACGTATTCATTACAATTATTAACCATTCACCTGAAAGGAAAATTGACCTCTCACAAAAACAAAAATGCAACTCAAGAG
Organism: Clitarchus hookeri; assembly: GCA_002778355.1. Lineage (NCBI taxonomy): Eukaryota > Metazoa > Arthropoda > Insecta > Phasmatodea > Phasmatidae > Clitarchus > Clitarchus hookeri. The sequence goes on from NQII01002053.1 coordinate 168,543, forward strand.
ACGATGGAAGCTCGGGTGTTGACAAAAGAATGGTAGTACTAAAATAATCCCAAATTAATTCCTGCAGTTTCGTGACTTGTTTACGGTATCTGTGGTTTGCGTCCAAACTTCTACCTGGCTTTAAAATTACTGAGAACAGAGTCAGTAGATGATATGATTAGGAGATAACAATGATTAATAGGGCCTGCTCCCTTTCGTCCTTTTATATGGGCCAATGAGAGTAGCTACTAACCAAACTCCACACTTCACATACATTCAGTGTGCTGAAAAAACCTAAAACATGGCAAGGAAGATGAAAGTNATGGCAAGTAAGATGAAAATGAACACTACTTTTGCTCAGTACTTATAGAAAAGTGATTATATTTCTTATGACGGAGAAGAAGTTGTAAACTTCCCAAACGACAGAAGGACAGATAACAGATCAACCCTGCTCTGAACCGTAATCCGTTTTAGCGTCTTTTATTTTAAAAAATATTACATTTATTAAAAATGTTTTTTCTTGCTTCGTCAGTTGCTTTTTACAGCCGACATTCAGTGGAGTAGAGTTCAACGCACTTGCTTGGAACTAGGAAGTCGTGAATTAGAAATTTACTTTGGGCATCTTAACGTGTCGTTTTAGAGGAAGTTGCCATGCAATCCGTGAAATTCGTAAGCTTCCTTGTACTAGGCAGATTGCATGTAAAAATCACGAGCAAAAAAAAAAGAAAAAAGAAAAGCAGTCAATGTTTCTTCGTTGTATCCGAATACCCTCCTGAAGTTTATGGGTTAAGTATGTACCAGGCGTGGCATTGTAAAACTGGTAACAAGTCGTAATAGAGTAAATTTGATGTTATAAGGTTTAGTAACACCTTCGCTTTCATGTAAATAGGGTACACAGGGGACTAACCTAACTTACTAACATAGTTTGACCGAGCAAGGCTGTGTTGTGGTCAACCTTTGGACTCGCATTCGGCAGGTCCTTGGCTCGGTTCGGCCATCCTGATTTGGTTCTTGAAATCACTCCAAGCGAATGCTGTGATGATTCCTACAAGCTATGACCGATTTTTCCCCCGTTCCTGCTTTCCTGATCCGCTGGCTCCGTATCTGATGACTTGGCCGTCGACGGCCTTACCTATACCTTCCACGTAGTCTGGCCGGGATTCGAACCCGCTCGGTAATGGAAGTTACCTCAGTCATTATGACATGGAAGTAAGTCACACACAGCTTGTTTCCAAGATGTAAAGGCTACGTTGGGATTGCACGAACGACAGTACATCAATTCGACTTGCAAGGCGACACCTCACTCGAGAGGGCAAACAGACATGCACGTACGCACTTGAGGATCAGAAATTACCGCTGGAAATGTCTTCAAATTGCTCAAGTTCGTGGATTTAACTCCTTGATGTGTGTTTACATTATTTCACAAATATATAGTCTTAAAAAAAAAAAAACAGATTTGATGGGAGGAGAAAAAAAATATTGGGGAGGGGGAGAATTTTCACGAGAAAATATATGCACGTGTCTTTTGCACCCGCCTACACACTTACTGTAAAACAAAAAAATATTTGATCATGAGGTATAGTAATAAAGAGTCTTCGGTGCATATTTACATTGCCGCTTTTAATCTGTCAAAACCTCCTGCTTTATAGCGTTGTTTTTCACTAACTCNTGCTCAAGTTCGTGGATTTAACTCCTTGATGTGTGTTTACATTATTTCACAAATATATAGTCTTAAAAAAAAAAACAGATTTGATGGGAGGAGAAAAAAAATATTGGGGAGGGGGAGAATTTTCACGAGAAAATATATGCACGTGTCTTTTGCACCCGCCTACACACTTACTGTAAAACAAAAAAATATTTGATCATGAGGTATAGTAATAAAGAATCTTCGGTGCATATTTACATTGCCGCTTTTAATCTGTCAAAACCTCCTGCTTTATAGCGTTGTTTTTCACTAACTCNTCTTCGGTGCATATTTACATTGCCGCTTTTAATCTGTCAAAACCTCCTGCTTTATAGCGTTGTTTTTCACTAACTCAAACTTTTCTGGAGCATTTGCAAAAAAAAATTATTGCCGAAAATAAGAAATAATTTAAATATTAATGGGGATATTATGATATGTATTTTTTTATTTCGTCAGAATCTAAATATTGCCTATCACGACTTCATCGAAAAAATTAAAGGAGAATATGTATTACGTGTAGTTTGGTTATGACAAGGAAAGCTCACTTATCACTGGACGGAGTAGTATTAACGATACTTACTTATTGACTTACCCGGACGTGACCACAGAGCGCGCACGAGTGTGTGAACGCACGGCGGCAGTTCATATATAGAGGACGGCTCGGAAACACGACGCGAGAGAGCTCAGCCCTGCCATTGGCGCGATAACGAGTCCAGCTGTTCGATAAGGCGCGGCTCGTTGGAAAGCGGGGAGAACCTAGTATCGAGGTGCGAGGTATCGCGACACCTTGATTGTCCTTCCCAGTCATTTCCTCGGGCCACGTCTGACTGCGCTATTGACCTGCCATATTAAGTTGTCTGGCATGTAATATCGTGAAACTTTAATTGTTTATTTTTATATCGAACGTTGTTAGTTCCTTAGTTACACCTGCCGCAGTAAATAATAAAATGATTAATTACACATTTTCTTCAAAAACATATTAAGAAAATAGTAAATGCTAGTCACTAAAAAAATTCTAATTTTTATATTGTACGAAATACCATTTCATTTGTGGACATTATTAGTAAGTACGTTTTCCTAGCACAAAAATTTTGATCGCATAATTTTTGTATAGTGGCACGTCAAAATCACAATTTTACTGTTTTTGAAACGCACACATAAAATAAACAAAAAAAAATTACATGCAATTCAACAGTGGTGACAGAAAGATCATGTCATAAATCATTCTCAGGTATGATTATTAAAAAAACATTTTACAAAAAAATTGCAGACTGCTACACATCAAAGGTCTGCAAAAATTGCCTTATTTTAACAAATTTTCTAAAAACTGGGAAAACATTTCATAGCTCGATTTTAAATATTTCTTGAAGTAGGCCTAACTGATGGCATCTTATTTCAATGTAGATGAACTAATTTCGATAGGTGAGTTAGTTTTTATTATCTCTTCCTTCCAAAAGCACAAAAATTGTCATTCTAATGTCACTATGCAAATAAAGAGGAATAATTATTGTACACGAGGCAGTAGTACATCTACAAGTTTAAAAGTATTTCTTACACATATAAAGTAATGAATTTTTGATGACCAACAAATTTTACATTCTGACTGCAAACAAAAACCAATGCAATTTTTCTAAGTTCCCAGTCGCGACCCTGACTAGCATTCGTGCTTAAAAGGAAATACTTATTATTATTTTTATTTAGCCTTTAATGACTGCTGCCGCAATGGTTTCATTATCAGTCAGCTAGCTGTTGCATAACTTGAAAAATACACACAACTGAGTTAAGTGACATTATGAATCTGAATTTCAGATGAGCAGTGAATGTATAAGCAACTTCAAGCTCTGTAATTAGAGTTTCTTGCGTTTCGCGTATGACTCAGAACCGCGGTAGAATGAATACGAGTATAAGCTAGTTTTAGGTCTATCATTGAACCCTCCCTTATCCAACACGCCCTGTAGGACATAAAACCACTAGAAAACACTCGCCACCCTGGTTACTTCATTCTGAGTGGTCGGGTTAAATAATAGAACGAGTTCTGTCAGCGGCAGCAGCCAATGAATAAGCAGCTTCTGATTGAACGTGTAAAGCGCTGAGCATTCTATAGCGTGTTACCATCTTACAACACGAAATTGTATGAGGTATACTTAAAATCGCGAATACAATGAAAACTTTCGTATCGTTGTAATTTTTCCTAATGCAAATATTGAACATTTCTTCGAAACGTAAATGTAATTAAATGGTTTTTCGGAATCCTAGGACACGTAGAGTTGTTTAACTCTAAAATGGCGAATCATTATTTGCATGTCACAATCGGACACAAAGCGTAAAGTTTTTTTTTCACTCTAAGAGAGCACAGAAAGATTAGCTACGTTAGTCACAATTTACAATTTTTAAATCAACCAAATTGAATAAAATTCTAATAAATTGACACGGCCTCTGTATGATTAAAGGCATTAAACGAGGTAGGGGATGTTAAAAAGCACCAGAAACAACGTTAACTGTTTTCATTGCCCTACTCAGTGGATATGATCTGAAGTTTTTCAGCGCATTTTATGTGAATAGTTCACTACGGTTGTTACATCGTTATATATAACAAATCCTAATAAGTTGCGATTGCAACCTAACTGGCTACATTCAAGGNCACTACGGTTGTTACATCGTTATATATAACAAATCCTAATAAGTTGCGATTGCAACCTAACTGGCTACATTCAAGGTATAAAACATGCCACTTTGTTCGAAACCCTCCCTCCTCTAAAATTGGTAGCGAATCCTAGCGCAGCTCATAAAATTNTATAAAACATGCCACTTTGTTCGAAACCCTCCCTCCTCTAAAATTGGTAGCGAATCCTAGCGCAGCTCATAAAATTAACCGTCACTTGGGTCCCGGTAATTACATTAAATCCTCATTTACAACACGGAGAAAAATGAATGAGTAAGTGAAGATATTTGGGTGGCTCTTAACAACGAGTTCTTGAGGGCCGATGAGGGTGAAGTGATGCGAGTATGGAGCAGCGCCGGAATGCAAGGGCGGTGGTAACGGGAGATCCCTGAGAAAACCCGCCTACCAGCGGCATCATGCGGGACGATTCCCACGTGCGAGGATCCGGGAGTGACCCCGCCGGGAATCGAGCCCGGTTTCGCCTCGGTGGGAGACGAACGCTCTAGCCACTGCGGAACTGCAGCCCCCGTTTTCGGCGGAGGTCAGGTAGAAAACTGGGGAGCGTTTCGAGGACGATCACTTAATTACTTGTGCAGTTTCCTCACCGGAGCAGCCTGGGCACCCTTGTAACAATATTTTTGTTTCTTCTGGCGACGTAAGAACGAAGAGGGGCGGGAGGGGGAACGTGGGTTCATGAAAGTCAGCAAGGGCCTGCTGGCGGCCGGGCAGTCGTGTCAAGTAGCCCGAAGGAGGAGCACACAGCCTCATGACGAGAAACTCCTAGTGTAGGAG
>NQII01002053.1:182421-199537 GCA_002778355.1 Clitarchus hookeri
CCGAACATATTTATATTTCATTAATAAGTACTCTACTTTTTACAAGCAGATAACACACAATTAAAATTACGCACAAAAATATTTAACAACTCGTAAAATGTAAATTTTCTATAGTCGTACATTGTCAGTAATTATGAATCCAAAATTATGACGCACAAACCAATAATTTCTGGAAAAGGGGTGAAGCCGAACCTTAACTATCTATTATCTACTGCAAAAGTGGAGATCATTTTTCAGACATTAAAAGAAAGGACACAGAAATTTCAGTCAATAAAAACGTATTCCATCCTTCTGTGGAATGAACTCCAGATATGCTTGATGATAAATTTTTATTTTATGGCACGAACTAAACTGTGTTAACTCTGGGATCATGCTGGCTCCTTGTCTATTCGCACAAGTGAAAGGACACGATATAATGATGGTTGTAATCACACCGTCAACAAACGAAAACTGCAGATACAATAAGTAGCAATCGACATTTACCAGAGTTTGAATTTCTCTCTAAACGAGTCAAGTGTTATAGAGGAAAGTCGCTACACTTTTGGAGAGCGCAGAGTGTTGTAATGATGAGGCAGGGTGTACGCAACCATTACAGAATTTTGCGTGTTGAGCGTAAACATTTAAAAATAATAAATTTAATTTTCACATTGGATACAAACGTGTTTAACCCCGTAGAATATTTTTTCTGCCATATTATAAGACAATTGAACCGATTGCCATACGAAATTGTTCTATATATTACGGTGTATTACTCCCTTGTTATACGATTCCGGGCATTCTTGTTTAGTTTGAAATCACTCCAGATGAATGCTGGAATAGCTCCTTTAAAAAGGTCACGACCCTTTCTTTCCCGTTTGCTGCTTGCCTGAGCAACTCTAGCGAGCTCGCTGTCGACGAGATGTTGAACCCTACCTTGCTTTATTTACATAGTTCAGTTTTGCAGATTTGAGGTACGAGTTAGAGACAACGCAAGGGCGACACTGGAGCAAACAGCAAGTATCACATCGCCCGTATATTCGATTCACTGGAACACAGTCAAATTTGAAGTCGATCATCGTGCAGCTGTGGGACTTCAAACGATCAGTGCAGTATGCGTCGTCACAACAAAGAGGACGACTAACACCTTCACCTGTTTATATGAATAACACTCATTTCAAACGCACAGCAACGAAGTTAATGTGCCAGGTAGGGAGGCGAGTTAGCTCGTTCAGCAGGGCATTCTAGCGCTTTTATCGACTTGGGAAAACCACACGAACACTGACTCACCTCCACATATCCATCATCCGGGTCGAGCTCTGGCCACCAAAAAACTCGTGTCATTGAGTTGGAGGATTAATCTTTCTTGCGCACGCCTCGCCGCGCGGCCGATATCACGCACCTCGCACCATTTGGCTTCTAATACGGACGATACAATAACAGACTATATATATAGTCCATTCACGGTTACTCCCAACTTTTCTGAAGTCCTGATAGAGTTCCACTTTCAGGATATTCCTTCACCTCGTGCAAACAAAGCTTAAGGCCCGGCTTCACCCACTTTGCAGAAATTCTTTGTTTTCGCGTAATAATTCCAGTTTTACACGTAGAATTGTAAATGTTCGATTATAGAAAATTTACAATTTACTAGTCATTTAATACTTTTATTTCCAATTTGCACTTTGTGTAATTCCGCTTGCAAAAAGTCAAGAACTTATTTATAAGATATAAATATATTCTCGACTTTTTACAACTAGCACATAACACACAATTAAAATTACGCACAAAAATATTAAACAACTTGAAAAAAAGGTAAATTTTCTGTGATCGTACATTGTCAGAAATTACTATGAATCCAAAATTATGACGCGAAAACGAATAATTTGTGCAAAGGAGGCGAAGCCGAGGGTTAAATGAGTCCACAAAATTACACCAAAGGGTCAGCGCACGGCATTCGTGCGTACTCAGTGTATTTTGAATATGAACTATTTGTTACTAAGTATTACAAACACACCTATTTTCTCTCTGTTTTTGTTCATATAAATTATAAATATTATATTATACTTTATGGATGTATGTAAAACTTAAATTTAACCAAAAATAAGAGTGGAGAGGAGTGAAGAGATTTGGGCGTCTCGTAACGTCGAGGTCTTGAGAGCCAATGAGGGTAAAGTGAGGTGAGTATGGAGCAGCGTCGGAATGCAAGGGCTGGGGAAAAGGAGAGATCACCGAGAAAAACCGGTGACCAGCGGCATCGTCCGGCACGATTCCCACATGCGAAAATCCGAAGCGAACCAGCCGGAGATTGATCCCGGTTCGCCTTGGTGGGATGCGGGTAAGGGGAGAGAACAGCGATCCTAGAACATGATTTCAATCTCAGTCTCAGCAACAGTTGCAGAGGGCGCATTGACTGGATACAGATTTATGATCTGAATTAAGACACAAAAGAAACCGGTATTAAGTACACTACGTTTCTTGCCGCCTAAGTTGTTCGCATACAAACAACACGTTAAGTTCATAAATAGCCAACACCAATAACACTGGCATCATTGTCTGGTGATCACTACTCCCACAATACAAGCGAACGCTACAACGTTGCATAAAGATTTTTAAAACAACAAATTTCTTTTTGTAACGAAGACAATTAATAAAATATTTTGGATCCAAACGTTCTACTGTTCTCTAAATAGTCAGGGTCGAAAATTCCGTAAGCTGTAATATGCAGAACGTGTTTTTCAAAAGAAACATATGGATTAATACAAGCATAGGGCCTATATCTTATTTGTGTTCACGTCGTGAATACGCTACACAAATAGAGGGAGAGAGAATGAGAAAGAGAGAGAGAGAGAGAGGTATAAAGAGGTACAATGATATAGACAAACAGAGAAGTAGGTAAAAATAAATTATACTTCAGCGCAACAGAAAACTTTTGCAACTCACGTTAGTCAACAGCGAGAATGTACCAAGTATGCTGAACATTTGTATAGCGGCTTCTTAACGCAAGATATGAACAAGTAGCAATAAAAAGAAGGAAAAAAGGGTAGCGAAGGTATAATGAAATGAAATTTTATGTTACTGACATACACTAAACACCTTTAAAAAATGTATCTGCCCACCACTGACGTATAGAGTGATGAAGAAAAAAATGAGTAAATTTAAGTCATAAAATGACATCAAGATAGAAGCAGTGCCTGTTAATACAAACATGACAAATAGCCGTTTTCAGGCCGATAGCCAACATTCACTTCGTCGTATCAAATTTTTTTCCAGTCATCAGCTGGCTTTATTGTTTATCTGGTTAAGTGAAGATTAATACCGTTGCTTAAGACTGCAGCTCACGACCAACATTTATAAAATCTGTCACATGGGTACTTCAAATACATAGACGGCGGTGTTTACAATACTCTGGATGATTTACCTTAAGTATGGAATAATAAAATCGTTTGGCTTAATACAGTAACATGGAATTTATCCCCAGTGTATTCGCCATGCAAATCAAGTTAATTCATCGGCATTCACTGATAAGATTACTTTCTGCTGGAATTTCGTATCTATGCAAACGTCACCTGTGATTATTTTTCTCATTTAAATTAGAATTGTAAAAAATTTTATTTTGGTGTAAGACGTATTTTGGTGGTTCGTTACTACGAAATATGTTAAAAATCTAAACTAGTGGTAAAAATTATAACTATTGTCAATACAAAAAATAGTTGCTTCGACATAACCATATATCTTTTTGATCATTTACATTTTCTTTCAACAATTGTGATCCGTACAATACATTTGTTCTAACATGACAATCGTTGTAAACCAAATTAAAACTAAGAGTGAGATCAAACACTACTGAGAACTGTGTTAATTGCCAACCGTGAGACAAAATAAAAATTTCACACACACACCCAGAACTCAGCAAGTCAAAAGACTAAAAAATCTGTTTTGTTCACTGGTGTGGTGTTTTCGTTTTCGTCATCGGGTTATCTTTTTCTTTTGGTTTGCTTTCGTTGTCTGTCCTGTTTTGTAATAACTTAATAAGTTGTTAGTCCATCTTTTTGTCGTCTTAATTATATACATATTTATTTTTCATTGACAAGGAAAATGTATTTTCCTAATTATCTGTCTGTGGTGTCGTAAAAGGTGTTTTCGTCTTTTGTCTTGCTGAGTTATATATGTGTGCGTGTGTGTGTGTCTGTGTCTGGGTCTGTGTGTGTGTGCGTGTGAGCGCGCGCACGCGTGTGTGTGTGTGTGGGCGAGATCTTTATTTAGTCTCATGGTCGGCAATGGACACAATCTAATCAAACCATCATAATAACATGAACTCACCATCCATCGCCATTAAACTTCAAAGATAAAACAACTGTGAAGTAAGAACCAATAAAACTAAAACGAATTTTATTGGAATTTAATTCTTACAGGAAGTAAATCTGTTACATTTCGAATTGTATAAATTACTCAATTTATGCCCTCCGTTAAAATATTAAATATAAAATTTAACAAAAAATAAGTTTATCAGATACTTGAATACATGAACAAATAAACACACCCAAAATATTTAAACTTACAGGAGAGCGACAGAAATAAGCTCTTCTTTCCAGTGATACATTGGAAATAATGACGTTTACACATTTAAAGTAAAATCTGACGAAGAACATGGGATACTCTTAAAACACAATTAAAAATTCTACAAAATTGTTTTTGTAAATAAGAAAACATACAGGTTTTCAATTATAGAATGTGCGACAGTAAATACATGCCGCTATAAAATTACTCTAACCGTATTTTCATTTCTCATTTAGTAATACGTGCACTGATTAAGACGTAAAGTAAATGGAAATACATACATGTTATATTTCTGTGAAATTAGCAGCTGAAAGTAATATTTATAGGAATTAAAAAAAATTAACAAAATAGTTAGAATTTCATGCCACATTACGTAGTTACTAAAAATTACCACATTAAAAACAACAAAAGCAAAGGTGTTGAATTGTATTGTTTATTTTATTTTAGAATAGGCTTACTAAGTTTTAATTTATAAAACTAGAAACATTTGAAAATATTAGGCAGAAAATAACAGAAATATGTTTGTATTGAATACGCCAAAAACATTAACAAATTCTCATTCCTAAAATTATATATGTCTACTAGCTGACCCGGTNTGTTTGTATTGAATACGCCAAAAACATTAACAAATTCTCATTCCTAAAATTATATATGTCTACTAGCTGACCCGGTAAACGTTGTTTTGCCATAAAAAGTATTTCTAGATGGATTCTCACTAAATTTTACACACACTGACTTTAATATAATATAATAAACAAATTTGTTTATTATATAACACGTGCTCGTGACACGTGTTGAGTACTGTTGAGGTTATATAAAATTAATTAAATAACTGAACGTGAGAACTACACTTATATATTAGATAATTTAATAAATATTAATAAAATGGAAATACAAACAATTACAGCTTTGCGATCAATAATAAAGTTAATTAAGAAGTACACTTAATTATTGAAAATATAATTGTAAACACGTCACTACTACGATCTGAGCACAAATGAATAAGAGAAAGGTTATTGTGTGAGAGAAAGTGGAGACCGGCTACTCCGTGCTGTGTCACTGGGAGACACCTGGTGGGAATAAATTGTAACCTAGATCGATAAATGATCGATGATAATTGATCAGTTATCGTCCTAGGGTAAAATTTATTAAATTGCTAATATCGCTATAAAAAAATAAGGGTTGGTGGTAGAAGGGTGAAAATTTAGGAGGGTATGTATTTTTTGATGCCACATCATAAAAAAATAAAAAATAAAAATTTTGTTCAAACAATAAAAAAAAATTGTTTGGGGGTGGCCACCTTTATTACTTAGGGGTGTAAAAATAGATATAAATCTATTCTCAGACCTACCGAGTATACATAAAAAATTTCATAAAAATCGGTCCAGCCGTTTCGGAGGAGTTCAGTGACTAACACTGTGACGGGAGAATTTTATATATTAGATAAAATTATTACGCAAGTGTGTATATATATATATAAACACGTGTAGGTGTGACGTGTGTGTGTATTTTCTACGTGATAACAACACTGCGTTAATCACGANTATATATATATAAACACGTGTAGGTGTGACGTGTGTGTGTATTTTCTACGTGATAACAACACTGCGTTAATCACGAACGATACAATTATTTCTTGATTTTTACTACTAATATAACCCACAAAAATTATAAATTGTAATTTCGATATTTATTTCTAGAAAACATATGCAACCTAAAATTATTTTCTGTACATGACGTCACTTATAATAGCTTAAAGTTCAAATTCTCGCATAAACATGAAATTAAGACTATTCAGCTTTCTTAGCTACTAAGATAGTAAACACATCACCAAAACTTGCAATATTATACGTTCATAATAAATTCAAATATTTGTAATTCTGCAAGAAAAACAATTACATTTAAGTGCACGTTAAAAATCACTAAAAACAGTTACATCTAGAAACTTATTATGTATTTCATGTGCAGCAATTTTTAATGCTTGGCTACTGGTGTTTCTGAGTGTCCCTTTTGTTCAGTTCAAAAAGTCTATATTTTGATACTTATGTCCTAGATAAACAGTAGTTAATAATTTTTATATATAATTATTAGGTATAAAACTTTATAAAACTCACACATAAATCAGTCAGACAATATACACAAAATAAAAAAAAACATGAAGTACTTCAGCATCAACTGAGTAATAAGACGAGTGCCAAATGCAATTGCATTTATCACGTTAGTACGTCAAATTATAAAAGCCAGACACAGAAATTTGTATAAAAAAAAACCCCCAATAAAGTCAAAGTTATTACACACAAAAATTCAGTAACATTTTATAAAGTAATCATACTTTATAAAATGCAGTTGCAGTTAGTTAGGAGTGAAATAACGTGTTCGTATAATAAGCCTGCCCACTGAAAGAACTACATGAGAGATCTATCAACAAACATGGCCAACTTTTTTTTAAAATGCATACACTGGCAACGTTATAGTTACAACTCAGTAATTTATTTCACAATACATAAATTTAAAAGTAAATATGTTTAGGATGAATTATAAATGCATCGGTTTCATTTTGCAATTTGTCGGTCATTAGTTTCCTCTAAAAAGCTACATTTCTGATCGACAGGCTCTTAAGATAGAAGTCGAGAGGCTTGCGATAGAGCACTGGACCCGACTGTTCTGCACACATTGTCAGAGAAGTAAAATTTATATTGCATACGAAAGAATAATGTCCTCATTTATTTTTTAACACCTCAAAATATTTGGCCATAATTTAGTTATTTAAATATGTTAAGAAATCAATTAATAAAAGCCTTATTATCAATCAAAACTTAAGCATATTTCACTTCAATTTTGGATGTTTCAGAAAGCACATTTTGCAACATCTTCTTTATATTTCATCAAGCAAGTCTTTCATATTAATTACTCAAATTGTATGTAATCGTATTTAGTAATACATTTTTATTAATGAATCCTTTTCAGTCACGAAGTTATTATTTTTATATCTAAAATAGATGTGCATAACAAAATTATAAAAAAATATTCGGTAACATTAGTACCCATGTATTTTTTGACACTGACCTACTTGAAGAAGGTTTTCTTACAAAATGTGTTTTCTGAAGCGTTCTGAATGTAAATATGCTTAAGTATTGAAAGAGATGAATTATTTTATTTATTAAAAGGATTTAAAATAAGTAAATTGTAGCAACAAATTTTATAGTGTTATAACAAAAAATACATGCATTATTTTTTCACATGCAAAGTAAATTGTACTGTTCTAACAATTCTGGTAGTGCGTGTACTACTTTTTAATGAGTTCTGTACGTTGTGCAGTCGGGCACATTGCATCACTGGAAGACAATTTACTTCCACATTCGAACACGCTTATTCGCAAAACTGTTGCGTGAAGTTGGCTACCGGCTATGATTTCTTGGTAGCTATCCAGTTATCGCGAGGTATCAGGCAGAGGAGAGACAGTTGTGACGTCACAACACGGTGACGGAGCTGCCGACGCGCGATATCTTGAGCGTCCTGGTGCCTTTGACGAAGTGCAGCAGGAGGTCGAAGTCGACGGAAATGCACTGGCCCGCCTCCAGCACCTCGTCCAGGTCGTCCCTCTCGGAGCGCGGCACGTCCGTGTAGCTGACTTTCTTGCCACCGCCGCACGACATCTTGAGCTTGTAGCGGAAGCCCGCGGCGTCAGCGGCGGCGCCCACGTACCGCAGCACGACGAACCACTTCTTGCGCGCGGCGTCGAACCTGCGCTCCATGAGGAAGACCTCGCCGAGGCNCTGGGGCCGCGCCAGGGGCAGGCCCGCGCGACGGACAGCAGGCAGAGGTAGCTGCGGTAGGGGCAGACGCCGTGGTGGCGCGCGATGTCGTCCAGGCGGCGCATCTCTCGGCAGCCGAGGTCACGGTGCCGGCACGGGTACTGGATGGAACGCGCGATCTCCTCCAGCGAGCGGTTCCTCAGCTCGAGGAAGGCCTGCTGGCACGTGGGGCAGCGGAACAGTCTCCTGCGGCAGGCGGAGCACACGTTGTGGCCGTTCTCGCAGAACACGATGGGCGGGACGATGTACTCCGTGCACACGGGGCACTCCAGCGAGGACAGCACCGCCGCAGAGATGTCTGCCGACTCCGGCTTCTTCTTCAGAGACATCCTCGGCACCACCTGCGACCATCCATCACACCCACTATAGGCTGTTCACGGTAAAGTTACTTCTTCTGAAAGACCTGCTTTAAATCTACTTGTATGCACATTGCGTACTCTTCCGCCAATTGTAAAATTAACATTGTTATGTGCCGGATCACTTTATTCATGATTCAGTCAAGTAAAGCTATAAAGTTATTTTAAAAGGAAATATTTTACAAATTTGCTAATTCTTGCATTTGTATACCTAAAAAAAGTAAACAAAAGAAATAGTTTCAGTATTCTGAAATGATTATCTAAAACGTTTATTTTAACGTTAAAACACGGAACTACTCCCCCCTCCCCCTACGCAATGCGTCGTTACCAACATTAGTGGGCGTACTTCTACTATAGGCTGGGAAGATCAATGTTAACAGTTTGGCAAAGGAAACATTTTCGCCACTAGGTAAGCGCTAGTGTCGGCAAGGTACCAGCTTTTCTATATTTCCTATGTTATAAAACAAGATAATTGTAATAATCATAAATAAAAAATATAATAACTTCGTAACTAAGTAAACTGTTTCTATTTTATTGTTATTTATTATTCACGTAGCTTAAAATTTTAATTTAAAGTTACCTTTTGAAACAATGCACACCTAGAGGCGGAAATTTTCCGTGTGCCAAACTCTCCCATAAGAAATGTCGTTTAAACCTGAGTAGAATAACCTCACACTAACCTCACAGATCATGAAAATGTTGAAAATCTTATAAAATCATTCATTATGTAAAAGGCTGTTCACGGGTAACTGATCACTTTTGAAAGCTCTGTTTAAGATGTCATTCAATACAAATTGTGTGTTCTTCCACACTACCTAAACTTTACATTGCCAATAACATTATTCAAGCATCGGTCAATTTAAGTGCAAACTTATTACAAAAGTAAATATTTTATAATCTCGCTAATTATTACATTTCTATGCATAAAAAAACCGAAAGCAAAATAAATCATCTCAGTTTTCACAGATGATTACCTACCTCACACTTTTAATTCAACGTTAAGACATGGGACTATTTTCCTTTCGTCGTTACCAACTTGACTGGGCACGTGACAGACATTGTGCTCGTTAAAATACCTATTTGCTGGCAGGGACAGTGAGTGACATTCTCAAAAGTGCTCAATTAACCGTGAATGGAATATATTTGATTTGTTATCGCGAGTGGCCACCATGTTATGAAATCACCCAACTGCCATGTTGGACCCAGGTTACCTTGACCCTATAAATGTGACATTAAATGACTTCGACACAAAAACTCGAGAAAAAATGGTAAAAATTTAGTAAATTCATAAAAGTAAACGAGCATAAAACGTCACTGACTACTACCTGCATCTTGGATCAAGGTGACCTTGACCCGGTGACCTTTAACCTTAAACCCAAAAAATCGTCAAAATCTCAAACATTTCTTAAGAATTCATAAAAAGTCAACAAAATATATTATTAAAAATTAATTTTGAATACTACTTTTAAAACTTAAATTCACGGATGTTCCCCCACAGCACCATGCTCAGCAGACGACTTACCCCTCTCCAATCAATCACATTGTATTGACATTCCCCTCCACTGCCAACGTTTCTCATTGGTTAATTAGTCGGCAGGCCTCCACCTGTTCACTTTTGCTCATGTTGAATGGACTCCCCTAGCCATTTTGGTTTTTTCGTTTGTCATTTGTTTACATTTTCAACACCTAGGGGGCACTGATGACTCCTATCAACATGTCAGATCTGGGTGACCTTCATCTTAACCTCACATCTGTGACCTTGACCCCATACCAATAACCTTGGATAACCGTTAACCCAAAAATAAATTCTAAAAAAATTTATAAAATAAAAAAATACAACAATATTTTTAAAATAGAAAAAAAATATTAAAGACTTGTTTTTCATCAATATTCCGATCAATCTCGCAATATTTCTATCAACCAGGCTTGGCAGGTTGGTCTTGTCGGTTGGTCTAGCCAGTTTTGCAGGAACTGGTCTTATCAGGAGTTAGTCTTAGGCTAAGTCAGTCTTGTCAGGAACCAGTCTTGGGTGGAGTTAGTCTTAGGTGGAGCTAGTCGTTAATTATTAGTGTTAGTTGGTATGGTGCCTTGATGTGACCAGCTAGTGATTGACAATTGTATGGACTGTGATTTTCTCGATTTTTCGAGTTCAATGTCGTTCGGGTAAGGTCAAGGCCTACAACGAACATGGTGGCTAAATCTACAGCATCTCAGGCGACTAAATCGATAATTAATAAACTAGTATCCCCTAGGTGTTGAAAATAATAACATATAAGAAACTAAAAAACCAATATGGCGGGCTGGAGTGCATTCGCCAGAAAAAGCATTGTAAAGAGGGGAGGGGAGGGGAATGTTAAAACAATGTGATTGATTGGAGGGGGGTCAGTCGTCTGCTGGACGCGGTGCCATGGAAGTCCTCAAAAAATGTAAGTTTTTAAAAAATGATTTCTAATAATATTTTGTATTAATTGTTTACAATTTCTTGGGAAATTTATGGGATTTTTGACGAATTTTTGGGTTATAGGTCAAAAGTCACTAGGTCAAGGTCACCTGGATCCAAGATGGTGGTAGTAGTAAGTTATATAATATGCTCGCTGACTTTTATCAATTTATTTACTTTTTACAAATTTTCTCTAGTTTTTGTTTTCAAGATCATCCTAGGTCATGGTTATAGGGTCAAGGTCAGGGGTACCTGGTTTCAACATGGCAGTTGGGTGACGTCATAACATAGGGACTGGTTGGTTCCAGCCTCTCGTACCCTCTAAGCCGAAACATTAAAAAATTTATAAATAATTTGATGTTTTTTTATAAATATTCGAGAATATTTTAAAATTTTTGGGATTTTTTGGGAATTTTTGGGGTTCAAAATGAAAGGTCAGTAGGATCAAGGTCAAAGGTAAATGTCACCGAGATCCAACATGGTGGACAAGATGACTGACAGAACTAAGATGGCTGATGGTTAGGTCTGACTCCGGACCCTGGACCCTGTGTATCGATTTGGCATATCCTATGGCTATAAAACCAATATCGCCGCCATTGCTCTGCCCTCGAGAAGCGAGCCTCCCAAATACTTCTGATGGATCGAAAATTGCCTTTGCGGCTCGTTTTTGCAGCTGGGGGGATCGGTGATTTTTTGAGGGAAAACCCGGTAATTTTGAGTGGAAATAGGGAAATTTCGAGGTAAAAAAGGGAAATTCAAGATGGCAGTGGTGGGCTTCGAGCTCCTACGTCAGACGCCAACGTTCCCAAACAAAGATAATTATTCTACTTACCACATTGGCTAGGCAAACATTACGTCTTGAAAAAAAATACTCGTCTGCTCCCAAGTCAAAGCAAGTAAATTCAAAGGAAAAATACGAGCGACAACTGAGGATGGGTATGCTAATAATTATTCAATTATTATTAATAATTATACAATTGTTGAATTCACAAGGCCTTCTTAGAGTTTAGTGCAAACTTTATTTACATGTTTTAAACCAACCTCAGTTACAGATTTCGTATACCACTAATTTCGAAAATATAACAACATGATAAGAAAACTGCACCACAATACACCTGGATCATTCCTATAGAGTATTATAAACACTCTACCATATTTCAGTGCACTTTTTTTTAGCCGTTTATTTTATAAGAACAGATATGAAGAAAAATGTTTTGCCAGGATTGAATAACCTAGTCAGCGGGACATTCTCACTAAATCTGAGACGGGATAAGGTAAAATAATGTATTGAACAACAAATTACGATACACGGTTCACACAAAGCGATACCGTTATTACACCTAACACACCGTAATTTCGAAGTTAAAAAAATATAGGACAAAATTCAGCAGCTCGCTTAATATGGCGCCCACTGTGGTACACGTGGGTTTCGATAAATATATTATCTAATAATTTAAGAAATTGCCTTTAAAATTATTTTAGAATTAATTATTTTGATAGACGTTAATTAGCTACGTCTTACAACACTAAACCTAGTAATCGTATTAACGCAAATAAATTACACTACCAATGCGCCCGCATTTCAATTAACCTCTTTTACGGCTCTTAGGAAAAACAGTACTTGTTTGTTCTATAGAACGTTTTATTGTAGCTGATAAGCGATTGCCGCTGTATAGTACTGAGGGATGTAAATAGCAGCATTTATTACAAAGTATACCATTTTGTCTTAAAGCGTACTAAGGTGAGTAATAATACAGGTATCAGTTTACACTGGGAAATAATTCTCTGATTACTATAAAACGTTCATTGAAATACATATTATCAAATGTTTTGTAGTGATCAGAAAATTATTTTAGTTTACAAAAACAGCGTCCTGTGGTAACTAAAATAATAATTTTATTGCCGTCATAAAACATTAGGCTGTGCATATCTTAATAAACAATTTTTTTAGTGATCACAATATTTTTATTCTGCGATATCGGCTGGAGTCAGTGATTGTATTAAACACCACCAACAGTGATTAAAGAATTTCGTTGCATGGCAAGTGAAAACTCACAACCAAGAAATTTAATCTGAGTGTTGCGCAAAAAATTAACACCAGCGTTTGTCATGAATAATGAAATCATTAGGTGCCTGTCACATATTGAATGCTACAGACACCAAACGGAGTTACTTAGTTCTGGTGACACCGTTTGTGCGACCAGTTTTGCATCTTAACGTCATGTGCCAGGTATTTTCAAGGTATTCGTAACAGCTGCTTTACCTTATTGCTTCTAAGAACTGCAGTGAAAAAAGAAAAGAATACGTACGATTGACGCATCGGCTATCAAAAAAGAAATATACGCGCGTGCTCGTGTAAACAGGCGCAGACGTTTCCGGCGAATTTTTGCGATGTAGAAGAAATCTCTTGCTGTATGCGTTTTTACTTTTTGTTTTTTAATGTGCGTAATTGAAAGAATGAGTAAGTTTGGTAAAAATATTTACTTTTATAACTATTTCACAGTTTTACTTGGACCTTAGCATGAATAGAGTGACGCTCGTGGCAATGTTAATTCTATACTTGGCGGAATAATACACACTGCATGTAAAAGTAGATCTTAAGCAGGGCTTTCAAAAGTGCTCATTTTACAGTGAACATAATGTAGTAGCCGATAGCAGGAATATTTGTAACCGCCGTTCACGGAGCGCAATAGACGACTGGAGCAGGAAGGGAGGAGGGTTCCATGAGAATTCCTCTATCTCATAACAACCTTGACGAATAAGACATGGCATAAGGTGCGCAACTTACCTGCGAGGCGGCGAGTGGTCCAGAAGTCGGTGGACGCGCGGCAGCTGCGGCGTCCCCCGTGCGCGCCTCTCCAGGCGCAATGGCGGCTCTGCGGACGACGGCGACGACGGACGGAGCGGGTACGTATCTTCTCGCGAGGCTCATTGCTGATAGCAGCCCGTGACACACGCCCGACGAGATAAGCCGGCGCGCGAGCTGGCGAAATCACGCCTCGAGTTACCTCGCGATGGGGAAAATCCTCACCTCGGAGATGTTTCCGTGGTCGAGAAGAAGAAGTGCTGGTTTCTTTCCTCCGCAAGACTTCTCGACGGAAACGTCGAGTCCACAGAAAAGCCAGCCACACGCAGACGAAAACATACACAAATTCTATTTTCTCATGCCCACGGGTCTGTTTTGGGAAAGTTTTCGTGGAGATGCACATTAGAATATACCCCCACTGCTCTGATAAAAACAAAACCTTGCAAATATAAAACAAAATCTAAGGACGAATTTTGGAAAAAATTCCCCTACAAAAGTTTGCAATTAAAAAAAATACCTAGTTCAAAATTTTTACAATTTTATTTTCAGCCACAATTCACATTTAGTCGTAAAATGCACTCCGATACTAAATATAGCCTTGTGCGAGTTTTCCCAACATATTTAGTAACTAGTAATATACAACATGGACGACACTGGGTACACATTTGATTAACAGCATTACTTCGAATGTGTCTAAAAGAGCGACGGGCTGCATGAAAGCAGGCAGAAACATCACTTGCGCAGAGTCACGCCATAAAAAGTTGCAGCCATAAAAGTTTTTCGAAGGTGATAGACAGGTAAGTCGAAGACCACGACAGTGATAAGTTAGGATACCGGAAGAACACGTCTGCGCCTGAGACGTTGGCACACCAAGTGGTAGAAACAGAAGCACGCAGCATGGACCGTGTATGAGGACTAGACAGGTATGTCTTCACGGAGGGGCATGGAATCANCCGTGTATGAGGACTAGACAGGTATGTCTTCACGGAGGGGCATGGAATCATCATCGCACTTCGCAGTGGCACGAATGGTGCATAATATGTACACCGAAAGTTAACAACGTAATACGAACATTTTGTACAGGTTTTGAAAGTCGCGTCATCCTGAAACGCAGTATTAGGTCCTGGTAGTCTTTAAATTTATTGTAAATTCTCTTTTTAATGACGGACTTAGTAATTACAGCATAACCCTTTCATCTACATATTTATATTTTTTAAATATGTTTTTTAGAGACAACCACTGCTTCAGCCAACACCACATACAACATACTCTGGTCTTCGGATTCCACATATCTCCTGCATGTCTTCATTTTGTTAACGTAGGTAGAGTGGAGTGAGTACAACTTTTTTTTTTGTTTTTTTTTTTTTTAGCAGGACCTCGTCGTGGGTGGGGTGTTGGACAGCCAGGCGTCACCAGGGGCTGAGCGGAGGAACCGAGGGCGACCCAGGCTCGCCCAGGAGGCAGACCTTGACGCGCATCGGCAGGCAGTTGTCGTACATGAAGCGGCGCACGACGTCGTAGTCGAGGCGGGCGCAGCTCNGGTCGCCGTCAGCGGCCGCGCGCTCGCGCACGGCGACGCAGCGCACGCCGTCGTCGGCGACCAGGCGCAGCTCGTAGCAGAAGTCGCGGGCGCGCTCCGCCGGGCCCACCACCACCACCGCCGACAGGAACTTGTCCTTGTGCAGGCGGCTGCGGTGGACGAACACCTCGCCGTGCGCGAGGATCGCGTGCGAGTAGCCTGCGGGCGAGGGTCATTGTGTCCAGGTTACGAACGAAGCGAGATTTCTCATGGCAGAGTTTGGCATAGGGAACGTTTCCGCCGCTAGGTGCGCACTGTTCCAAATTAAAATTTTAAGCTGCGTGAATTATAAAAGAGAAAGATTTTACTTATTTACGAAGGTGTTTTGTTTTATTTATGATTATTGCAGTCATCCTGTTTTATAACGTAGAAAATAGGAAAGACCTGGTACATACGTGACACTAGCGCTTACCTAGTGGCGAAAATTTCCTTTGCCAAACTTTTAACATTGATCTTCCCAACCTGTAGTAGGAGTAACCTTTCTGCGGGTAACAACGATTACTATACTCACGCGGGCAAGCTCAGCGTTCAGGTTTAACACAATTAAAATACTCAAAGGCTATTCACGCTTAAATGAGAACTTTCGAAATCATCCTCTGAAATGTGTCAATGCTCCTAGCTGCGTACATTTCAACGGGCATGCTAACTGTGATGCGCCCAATATAGTTGTAAATTGCGGGGGAGAGTAGTCCCACGCCTCGCCGTCAAGTTAAAAATGTTAGGTAATTTGTTATATAATTTTTTTTTCATATAAATGTTAGAATTTAAAAAATGTTTAAAACATTTACTTTTCTAATAATTACACTGTTTAATTTGGCCGACGCAAGAATAAAGTAATCAGTTCCATGGCAATTTTAATTTTACTTATGATGGAATAATACACAAGGTACATGAAAGTAGATCTTCAGCAGGGCTTTCAAAAGTGTTCAGTTTACCGTGAACAGCCTATAGTGAATATTACGTAGTAAGCAGTAGGCTCCTAAAATTCAACTGACACAATAGCGATGTTACACCTTAAGTTCGACCAGTATAAATACATCTTTGTGTGTGCTGCGTTCGTTTGAAATGGAAGCAGTTGTTTAGTTATTACTTTTTTTTTTATTTCTGGCGGTTGTCAGTACAAATTAACATTGTAGTTCATAATTTGAAATAATAATTTTAAAACGTTATAATTTAAAACGCATGCTTTACGGTGATAGCCCTGAATTTTAAGACTTTAAAAATACTGTATTACCACTGAAGTAAGCGGTAGCCACTTCGTTGCATTGGACTAAGTTTGAGATAATGCGTTAGAAAAATTTCTACTGCTTACGCTAAGATTTGCTTTATCGTGTAAAGCCTTCAGTAGGTGAGTAGAAGGAGCCTCACCTGGGGTGACCGTCAGCTCGTCGAGAAGCAACGTGCTCTCGGCGGCTCGCACCACCTGCCTGGGGTGCGTGTCGAGGAGGTGCACCGGGAGTGCCTGCAGCGGGCCCTTCCACTCGCACCCGAGCGGGCAGTCGTTGGGGCGGTGCGCGCAGGCCGCCTGGTGGCTCAGCACGTCCTCCGCTGGCAGCGTCGCCTCGCAGCCGAGGTGTCTGTTGCGGC
>NQII01002053.1:200016-250918 GCA_002778355.1 Clitarchus hookeri
GGGTTTTTTTCCCAACGACGTAAATTAATTCCCTATTAGCGGCGAACTGATTTGCAAGATCGACAAGATCTCGACAATAAACCTTAGCCAGTTCCACAAACAGCAAGGGCAAGTTTTTACCACCTCCCGTTACTCTTATGGTCAAGAAATTAGTTGCTGGCTAACAATGAATTTCGTTTCACCACTTTCAAGTGCACGCCCAGCGGCGACTTCTTCAGCTTCCAGGTCGATGGTTACCGTCGTCACCGATGATGCGCCGGCCGTAAAACCATCCAATCTCTCCGCACAAAGTAAACCGATGAAATGTCCAGAAATCCGCATGCGACAAGCAGTGATCGCCGACGTAATCGAGTTCTTCAGACACCAGAAACTGGCATTAAAAAAACTTACTTCACTTTCTTATAAATCGAAACAGAGAAGCGTGGTAACGTTTTCCAGAACTCCCGGAAAACTTTTTTTCCTTAAGCCTTATTTTTCATTGGAGAAAAATAACTACCACGCACTTGTCTTTCTGCGAGTGCACTGTCGTCGTTCGTCGATAACCAGTTGTCACGTGATCACTCTTTACGATGCGTGCGTGGTAACCGGTAAATGAACCGTATCGCGACGGGAGAAACCGGCTCCGATAACAAGCTTGCAGACGGGAACGGAGTACAGCAGCGGACGCGAACACGACTCGGAGTCGTACAGAGATTGCCTACTGCCTTAGACGCGTTACTGCCGACACGCGCTGTCATCAGCATTTTCTTGTCTCTTGGCAGCGGCTTGTCTCTTGTAAGGGCACTTAACAAGACGAGATAACGCTGCCGGCCTGTCTGATAAGAAACTGAACATTTACACCACGCGCTCGCTCGGGAAAGATATCCCAATTTCCAATTGTTTCAATGCAATATTAACAATGGATGCTCTGTAGTTCCATAAGGCAATATTATAACAGCCAGGTGACATGGTGGAACGGAAACGTATGACAACCTGATCGCTGCTCGAGCTCTATTGAGTTCAGTTCCCGGGTAAAGCATATATGTTATTAATTTGATTCTAAGTTTGTTTAAAAATTGAATTCTTGTCGTTGGCTGTTAAATGAGAGTGGAGGGTGGAGAGATTTGAGCGACTCTTCGAGGTATTGAGAGCCGATGAGGGTGAAGCGAGGTGAGTATGGAGAAGCGCCGGAATGCAAGGGCGGGGGAAACGGGAGATCCTCGAGAAAACACGCCGACCAGCGGCATCGCCCGGAACGATTCCCACATGCGAAAATCCGGGAGCGGCCTCTTCGGGAATCGAACCCTGTTCGCCTAGGTGGGAGGCGAGTAGTTTAACCACTACATCATCACCGTGTCCCCTGTCTTTAAATGACCACTTCGGAATTCCGTGCTTTGGCTCGTTAAACAGATTTATCGCGAACTCCATTTACTAACTTTGTGACATGATTCGTTATGGAAAATGGGGTAGTAAACAAAATACAACGTATGACCTAGCGTAATAAATTATTAAGGGAATTGAACATTGGGAATAAAAATTAGTTATGTGTAAAATGTCAGGAACTACATATCTGTCATCTGTGAACATTCGGTGAACGATAACATCGCAGGTCACTAGGAAATTAGGGAATGCCATATTATTTTACAAATATGTGTTACCCGTGGGTATTGTTATGACGTAATACNGGTCACTAGGAAATTAGGGAATGCCATATTATTTTACAAATATGTGTTACCCGTGGGTATTGTTATGACGTAATAATCATGATACATTAAAGGAACTCGAATCATGGCTTTAATGCAACACGCTCAGTCTAACGGTTATAGATAAAATAATGCAAATTCTGAAAGGGCGCCATAGGTTNGGTCACTAGGAAATTAGGGAATGCCATATTATTTTACAAATATGTGTTACCCGTGGGTATTGTTATGACGTAATACTCATGATACATTAAAGGAACTCGAAACATGGCTTTAATGCAACACGCTCAGTCTAACGGTTATAGATAAAATAATGCAAATTCTGAAAGGGCGCCATAGGTTNCATGGCTTTAATGCAACACGCTCAGTCTAACGGTTATAGATAAAATAATGCAAATTCTGAAAGGGCGCCATAGGTTGCCTGCCAGGAATGCAACATAATGACGAACGACATATTTACCCAGGGGGGCAGATATCAAAACAGACTAGCACTATTCGCTTATTTGTTATCTATCTCACGTAGTTTCTGATATATTGGAAATAACTACTTTTAATTCCCCACTTTTCAAGGGTATGTCTCTCCCCTTAGTCATCACGCTAGGTCACAGGGTCGTGATGTTTTCTACCTTATTTTCTGTGACGAATTATCTCACAAAGTTTGTACTTGGAGTTCAGGATAATCCTTTACAATGACACGGAGGTGGACAATGTAAAACAATCCGTGCTCAATCTCTAATTAGACGCATACGCACATTAATACGTACGGAATAATATGAGAGATATAATTAATTCCCAATTTTCCCGTGTCCTGAATCCGTGTAGTCATTAGGAACGGAGTTTTTGTTAGATGATCTTAGTTTTCATGATTAATTTGGTATTAAAGAAAACATGAACATCGAATCGCTGCGAATTTTATTATTTTCTGATTTAATAATAACACGTTGCTGACAGTATTATTTATAAAATGTCAAGCATCTTTTTTGATTATTAAAAATGAGGCTTGTCTTTTATAAAGCTTATGGTGTTAATTTACAACAGAGGATTCTTTTTACAGACTATATATATTTGCGTTTCCATGTATTGAAGCATAACACCTATTCATCCCGATTCTTCACCTCGTTTTCTTACGAATCCGCGTATTGTGGAACATGCCTTAGTCTCTACCTCTGGTCCATTCCTTCAATTCCGCCGCATTCAAAATAACATTTTCGCAGACCAAACGAACAGTGCGAAAGCATTTGACAAATAGCACCGCGGAATATTTTANGCATTCAAAATAACATTTTCGCAGACCAAACGAACAGTGCGAAAGCATTTGACAAATAGCACCGCGGAATATTTTACAGACGTAAATGTGTTAATATTACACCGTTTCTTAACCTAAAGTGCACAAAAAAAAATAAAACTCGTCTTTAGATTTCAACAATCTGAACATAACTCTTGTAAAGAGACCTACAAACAGGGCCGAAGCCAGAGAGAATGTATGGAGGTATCTACAACCTCTCCCCTTCCCCACTCTTTTTCCAATCGTTTTTACTTATAATGTCGACATAAGTTAGTAATAAAGCTATTAAACAGATTTTGTGGTAAAATAAGTATTTACCGTAGACTCTGACGCAGTTTACTTTATTNGCATTCAAAATAACATTTTCGCAGACCAAACGAACAGTGCGAAAGCATTTGACAAATAGCACCGCGGAATATTTTGCAGACGTAAATGTGTTAATATTACACCGTTTCTTAACCTAAAGTGCACAAAAAAAAAAAAAACTCGTCTTTAGATTTCAACAATCTGAACATAACTCTTGTAAAGAGACCTACAAACAGGGCCGAAGCCAGAGAGAATGTATGGAGGTATCTACAACCTCTCCCCTTCCCCATCTCTTTTTCCAATCGTTTTTACTTATAATGTCGACATAAATTAGTAATAAAGCTATTAAACAGATTTTGTGGTAAAATAAGTATTTACCGTAGACTCTGACGCAGTTTACTTTATTNTTAGTAATAAAGCTATTAAACAGATTTTGTGGTAAAATAAGTATTTACCGTAGACTCTGACGCAGTTTACTTTATTTTGAAGAAATCCTTCTTCTAGTATTTGTCCTAACTAACGCGTGGGTCGCGCCGCTCCCTCCTTCCCTTCCCCTAAATAGCATAATTTCTGGCTACACCATTGGTTATAATACAGTGCTATTTTGCATTATTCGCCACCAAGGATCAGATATACAGTCCTCCTTGTTCACCACCAACAAATAGTGAAAACAATCCTTATAAATACGGACAATGAACTTTTTCAGAGTTTGATTTAAAAGTGTTCAAAATGTAAGCGAACTATTTTTAGCAATGAACCGAAAGTAAATCACCAAGGATTCGACCAAGATTGGGATAAACCCCAGGGGCGTAGTCGTACATAAGCAGTCCCGGAACTCTTTCACCTGACGGATGTAGTGGACGTGGTAAAATGATGACGCGGTGGTGGTGGGGAAAAAAAGGGGGGGGGGAATAAAACAATTAGGTAAATATATTGCATCATCCATACCTTAGAAAAATATAGATTATTCACATTAGGATGTTATATTTTATATTTTACTTTAATAACCAAGCAACTGAACTGAACAGTAAACGAACAAAGCTAGCTTGATTTTTTTACCATATACACTGAAGAGCCAGAAAAAAAACTGGTATAGGCGTTCGTATGCAAATAACAGAGGTATGGAACCAATCAGAGTAACGCGATGCGGTCGGCAGCTAGATCGGTTACTGCTGCTACAATGACAGGTTATCAAGATTTAAGTGAGTTTGAACGTGGTGTTATAGTCGGCGCACGAGAGATGGGACATAGCATCTCCGAGGTAGCGATAACATTTGGATGTTCACGTACGACCATTTCACGAGTGTACCGTGAATATCGGGAATCCGGTAAAAACATCACATATTCGACATCGCTGCGGCCGGAAAAAGATCGTGAAAGAACGGGACAAACGACGACAGACGAGAATTATTAAACGTGACAGACGTGCAACCCTTTCTCAAATTAGCGCAGATTGGATTTGTGGAGTGCCCTGNCATCTCCGAGGTAGCGATAACATTTGGATGTTCACGTACGACCATTTCACGAGTGTACCGTGAATATCGGGAATCCGGTAAAAACATCACATATTCGACATCGCTGCGGCCGGAAAAAGATCGTGAAAGAACGGGACAAACGACGACAGACGAGAATTATTAAACGTGACAGACGTGCAACCCTTTCTCAAATTAGCGCAGATTGGATTTGTGGAGTGCCCTGCAGGATTCATGGTGTGAATTGCCTCCTGCATACCTTCAGGCATTAGTCGAGTCCATGCCACGTCGTCTTGCGGCACTTCTGCGTGCTCGGGGGGGAGGGGGCCTTACACGATATTAGGCAGGTATACCAGTTTTTTTTGGCTCTTCAGTGTACACTAGTGTATTTACTTGTACCTTGTAGGCAGACAGACACGCGCCGGAACAGAGAACAAGGCGTTGTTGGGTGTCAGAGGGGGTGCGCTGCAATGTTGCCAAATGCAACAAGATATATAGGTTTTAGATTTAATTGTATCACAAATTATGCCATGAAAGGAGTTTATCATCAGTATGTATTAATGAGAAAAATTCATTTCGCCTGTCTATAAAATAATGTGTCATTTCTGGACAAAGCGTGGTCGTCGTAATTCTGTTTCCATGAGTTCATTTTAAAAACCGGGAGTAATAATGCACTGGAAATACACGATGCTTGAACAATAAAAACACAATTCTCTCAAAGCATTCCAGCTCCAATACACACCAGGATAAACACTCATGATGGAAAGAAATAGGCGAACTGATGGGAGTAAATTCATTAACGATCAAATCTCGGGTAGAGAGAAGTTCACTAACGACTGAAACTGTCTCGTCCCCGTGCCACTTTGTTGTGTTTATTACTGAAGAGCTGCCGTTAGCCTGGCATTGGCGTGTGTTGTATAGACCTTACCAGCTCTAAATTTATCATCTTGCAGCAACTCGCAACATAACATTGCAATGCTTCGCTCATTTCGCATGTCCTAGATCCCGCCCAGCTGTCACCAAAGAGTGTAAATTTTGATACGGCATGTGCCATCTAGCGGTGAGATTGCGAACCTCTACAAGGTACAGCATTAACGTTATCTCTAAGCTGTCAAGGCCAGGTTTAAACTCGTGTACGTTTCAAATACTTACAAAACTGGATCAAAGTTTAATATGCACACCTTGCAAGATTCTGAGCCAATAAAATACTGCATAAAAAACGAGAACCAGCATGATGCAATGGTAAAATGGCCCGGGGGGGGGGATGAGGAGGAAAAGTTTAGAAAGGCCATTTGGGCGTGAGAAACGGGATATCCCCGAGAAAACCCACCGACCAGGGGCATCGTCCGGCACGATTCCCACTTGCGAAAATCGGTGAAAGGTTATTATTTCAGAAACGGACTGTATATAATTTGAAGTAAATTTCCTCGAAGTGTATGTAAATTTCAGATTATTTATAAATACTGCAGTGATTTATCACATTTTTTTTTAATACAACCTCTACGTTTGTGGTTTTTGTGTGCCACTCAAATTTAATTTAATTTTCTGGTAATTTTCCGTTTCCACGACTCATTCGCAAGGGCATCGTTATTATGGTTTCAAAGTGTTGTATTTTATATGTAAGACATTAATTACAATCGTTCTACAAACACCTACCTGCCTATCTGCAACAGGACGAAGAGACTCTTGGCTGTCTATCATGCCTTGAATGTTTTCAAGGTAGTGCTACCATTAGACACACCACATTCCCCTTCACAGAATTTAGTTTCAAAGCCATACAAATGTTTACACACATACGCACGTTGCTTCCTATCCACATATTTTACCTACAAAAAATTTACATTTGTACAAAAAGAGTGCATAACTTTATTTTGTGATCTGCTACATTATTATACGCACACTGACATACGAAAGTCATCGTATAGCAGTGTGTAAAGGTAATTGTTGGTGCCGCCATTGTACTGTTACGTTTTAGAAGTGCCCAGACCTTGTCAGCTGTGTTATGGCATCGCGTCAAGTGAGTGTTTGCTGGTCATGAAATTGCGTTGCAACTCTAAACGGTGGGATATTCCAGCAGGACAATGCACTGTGTCATCGGCCCAAGTCGTCCACAGTTGGTTCGAGGGGAGCATACTGCTGAGTTTCAACGACTGCTGTAACCTCGTTCGCCCGATACGAACCCCATCAAGCATTTATGGAACACTAGCGAACCGGCCCGGCTTCGCCCGGGTACAATTGAGTTTAACAGTGATACACTAATAAATAAATTGGGAAAAGGCTATTCATTTATGTGAAAACAGAATTATAAAATTATACTATTTTGGTCTAGGTTTTTAACTGATTACGGTAACCCAAAAGGAAGGAAATATTTTTTACCCGATAGTCAAGAAGTAGGGTATTGGTTTTGGAGTGTATATGTGCAACTTTCGCGTAGT
The DNA here is from genome assembly GCA_002778355.1 of Clitarchus hookeri. Taxonomy (NCBI): domain Eukaryota; kingdom Metazoa; phylum Arthropoda; class Insecta; order Phasmatodea; family Phasmatidae; genus Clitarchus; species Clitarchus hookeri. Next base: position 207,194 of record NQII01002053.1, read on the forward strand.
TACCACATTTCCGCTTTTCAGCGTCGATGTATGAAAATCAAAACGTGAGTTGTAGCTTTAGAAATAAGTGTACCTAGGTACTACTTTTGCGCTTGGCTGAGGGATCTTAATCGATCACCAAAGTTAAGCAACGTTCCCAGCGACACACATTTGGATGGTTGACCGTTTAGTGGCATAACATCTGAGCGCTTCCGGGCTTCGGACGGCACGTTAAATATTCGGTCCCGGTTGTTATAGATTGATAGCAGACGTTAAGCCATTTCAGAGGTCCTTGGGCGGCCTGATAAGCTCTGACACCAGAGGGAAAAAATATTTCGGTCACGTTCCCACCCTTTGCAGAATTACGTTTTGTTGTTATTCCACAGGAACCGTACAATTTACCGGGATAAAAAGTATCCCATGTCCTATTCCAGGACCTAAAGTACCTACAGACCAAATTTCATCAAAATCCGTTCAGCCGTCTTGGAGCTGAGTGGTAACAAACATACACACACACACACACAGAGAGAGACTTTCGAATTTATAATATTAGTAGGATGATGGAGAGGTACATACGTTCGCACCCAAGATAAAGCACCTACAAATAGCAGGGAACTGTGTTTAGATATCCTGACGGTATGGGTCAATCTCTTCACGTGGTTTTTTTGCCAACTTGTGTAATCTATGCCACGACGAGTTCCTGCACTTCGCCGGGCTAGAGGACGCCCTACGCGATANCTCAAAATCCGTTCAGCCGTCTTGGAGCTGAGTGGTAACAAACATACACACATACACACACACACAGAGAGACTTTCGAATTTATAATATTAGTAGGATGATGGAGAGGTACATACGTTCGCACCCAAGATAAAGCACCTACAAATAGCAGGGAACTGTGTTTAGATATCCTGACGGTATGGGTCAATCTCTTCGCGTGGTTTTTTTGCCAACTTGTGTAATCTATGCCACGACGAGTTCCTGCACTTCGCCGGGCTAGAGGACGCCCTACGCGATACTGTACCCGTAGCCTCGACTTCTGCAACGTCAGTGAATAGCACACATGGAGATCTACAGTTATACCACGTGAAGTCTTTGGCACACCTTTGTGTGGTTGGGGGAGCGGAAAATGCCACCCCTTTCACTTCCGCCCTTTCCGACGCCCCTGAGTCTGAATATAATATATTCGTGGTTTCTTTACACTTGTTGAATAAAACGTTAGAAAAGCCACCCCATGTATGATGTGTTTGCTTCTTTCCTAAATACGCTATGTATCACAAGCGTTTTATACCTCTGCAACATATGAGTACCTTATTTTTTGTAAAATTATACTTTTACTTATATTTTATAAATAAATTATAATATTTCACTTATAATTTATGTGAACAAAACAGAGAGAAAATATTTGTGTTGGTAATGGCAAGTAAGAAATAGTTCTTAAGCAAAATATTATTACACTGAGTGCGCATGAATGAGGAGCGCTGTCCGTTTGGTGTAATTTTTTAGACTCGGTTAAGCTTTGTTTGCGTGAGTCGGAGGAATATTCTGGAAGTAGAACTTTAGCACGGCTTCAGAAAAGTCGAAAGTAACCGTAAATGGACTATACCACGCTACGTGGCCGAGGATGAAATATGTTGCTCAGTGGAGCAGGGAATGTGTTAGTAACTATGGAACCTATCCAGACCACATTTAAATGTGTGGAGACCGCGGGGATATTAAGATGTTGCGGACTTTCATTATTTTTAAAACCAAGAATCAACAAGCGCCTCTTCTTCACTCAAGCGAAGCGAATAAACAAACGGTTTGTTTATGCGCGGTACAAAACACAACCCACCATCCTTAGTTCGAGTGCAGTTTACGTTTGACAAATTTTTTTTTTGCAATAACAGTTTTTAAGGGATAACTATCAACGTAGACTGCATGATTATTACGAAATAAAGGATTTATGAATACATAATAAATGCGATTTCATTATTAAGTAATAATTAGCAAAAATATTAAGAGTCCATGGAGGGTTCTCTCACACGGAGGCCCCATGTCTTCAGCCTCTCACTGTCCCGACGCAATCTTCATAATCTTTGTTATCTCCAGAAATAAAATCGACGGATAGTATTAAAACCATTCAAGAGTAATTTTTTTTTTTTTTCAAAATTTTGAGGAAATCTTAGGTTTTCATGACATATGTGAATGCTAACTTAATAAAAAACATAAAATAATTAAAAAAAATAACAGTATTTTTTTAAAGCGTAAACATGATGAATTTAAGTTAAAATATTTGATCGAACAAGTTTCAAACAGTTATATTAACGTGAAGTTTGATTTCGCCTAAAGTGTTTCTTGAAGTCAGAGGAATAGGATCTTGCAAATTTCTTTGAAATCCGACTCTTGGTTCACCTGCAGTAAGGGCTATTTCGACTTGTGGCTATTTTGACTTGTAGATATTTTGTCTGCAAATGTTACCTCTAAAGTTGAAATTGAAATACAGGTGAACCACAAGAAACTATTTTCAAGATAATTTTTCATGCCGTTCTGATGACGTGAACAATAATTTTTGGTTCTAGCTTAACGTACCAATTTTGTTCAATTTTTTGAGATTCCTATGAAAAAAACAATTTTTATTGTAACTTTCATTTGTTTTTGAAAAACGATTCTCTAACATCACAACGAAAGAAAAAAGTAATATACTATTATTGTAAAAATTAAATAATTTTCGATTCTTGAGCACCATTAAGAGTCTCATGTGCCTGGAGCTGTTTTGATCATTCAAGGTACAAAAGCGAGGGAGCGATAAGGGCGACATTAACCCGCGTTCCTATCGCCCCGGCGTATCTACACGAAAGGTCCTGGAATTGCGTGAACGGTTTCCGTTGACCCTATAATTTGTTAGTGCAAAGTCTTTATTTAGCAAAGTTCAGTAGGCAATGCATGTCANTTCCGTTGACCCTATAATTTGTTAGTGCAATGTCTTTATTTAGCAAAGTTCAGTAGGCAATGCATGTCATTATTCTAGTTCTGAATGTTTCCGATTAGTACACTTTGCGATACGGCAGTGTGAAAAGGCAGGTTTTAGCCCTGTTGGAGAGCTCAAAAACAGTGTTGGTAATGCGCATGGCGTCTTGAAAGTAGTCTTCCTACCTTGCTCCAAGTGTATTTTCTTTCCATAGGTCAGCACATTGGACGCACCTATAATAATTCCGTGGGAAAACGTGTATTGCAGACACATTGCAAAGCAGTTCGAGCTAAGCAGACCAGCGATAAGGGCGACCCAGCACGCAAATTAAGTGCCACATCGCCTCTATGTCCAAGACACTGGACTAGGGTGCGGGTTTACAATCGCGTTACGTATATGTATAGGATTTTAAGAGGTTGCCCTGTATTTTATCGGAAAGTATGAAGTAACATTTTGTGTAATCTCCTTGAACAAGTTCTGCGGATGTTCACGCGGAATGTTTGTTTAGAAGTAGCAGTCTATGTTATTTTACGTCAAGCTTAACGCCTCAAAATAATGTTTTCAAATACGGAGATACCTTGAAAGTTGTATTCCGGTATAGTATCAAGTGTACTTTCTTTTCATAGCGTTTTAAATACTTCTAGCGTAATCGAGTTTACTGTCTATAGAACACAAATGGAAAACGAGCTTGCGAAACCAAACAGTGAAGGCGCGAAAAGACCGCAGTATGGAGGTTAATGTAGCTGCTCTAGAAACGAGATTAAAAATAAAGAGGTAGCTGTGGAAAATGAGCTCCCCGCCCACTTACCAACGAATAAAGTTGTACGTGCTTGTGGGAGAGAAAAAAAAACCCGCGCCAAGTTGATTGATCTCCTTCCCTTCAGTGTAAACTGTGTTACTCCACAATCGTTTCTCTGTAAAGCAAGGGTATGCTTTTTACGTAAATTAATTTAGAACAAGTTGCGTTTGACAGTGCTTTAAATTCAGACTACAATAAAAATAATAAATCATAAATAAATATACACTACCGTTCGTGAAAAATGCNACAAACGGTTTGTTTATGCGCGGTACAAAACACAACCCACCATCCTTAGTTCGAGTGCAGTTTACGTTTGACAAATTTTTTTTTTGCAATAACAGTTTTTAAGGGATAACTATCAACGTAGACTGCATGATTATTACAAAATAAAGGATTTATGAATACATAATAAATGCGATTTCATTATTAAGTAATAATTAGCAAAAATATTAAGAGTCCATGGAGGGTTCTCTCACACGGAGGCCCCATGTCTTCAGCCTCTCACTGTCCCGACGCAATCTTCATAATCTTTGTTATCTCCAGAAATAAAATCGACGGATAGTATTAAAACCATTCAAGAGTCTTTTTTTTTTTTTCAAAATTTTGAGGAAATCTTAGGTTTTCATGACATATGTGAATGCTAACTTAATAAAAAATATAAAATAATTAAAAAAAATAACACTATTTTTTTAAAGCGTAAACATGATGAATTTAAGTTAAAATATTTGATCGAACAAGTTTCAAACAGTTATATTAACGTGAAGTTTGATTTCGCCTAAAGTGTTTCTTGAAGTCAGAGGAATAGGATGTTGCAAATTTCTTTGAAATCCGACTCTTGGTTCACCTGCAGTAAGGGCTATTTCGACTTGTGGCTATTTTGACTTGTAGATATTTTGTCTGCAAATGTTACCTCTAAAGTTGAAATTGAAATACAGGTGAACCACAAGAAACTATTTTCAAGATAATTTTTCATGCCGTTCTGATGACGTGAACAATAATTTTTGGTTCTAGCTTAACGTACCAATTTTGTTCAATTTTTTGAGATTCCTATGAAAAAAACAATTTTTATTGTAACTTTCATTTGTTTTTGAAAAACTATTCTCTAACATCACAACGAAAGAAAAAAGTAATATACTATTATTGTAAAAATTAAATAATTTTCGATTCTTGAGCACCATTAAGAGTCTCATGTGCCTGGAGCTGTTTTGATCATTCGAGGTACAAAAGCGAGGGAGCGATAAGGGCGACATTAACCCGCGTTCCTATCGCCCCGGCGTATCTACACGAAAGGTCCTGGAATTGCGTGAACGGTTTCCGTTGACCCTATAATTTGTTAGTGCAAAGTCTTTATTTAGCAAAGTTCAGTAGGCAATGCATGTCTTTATTCTAGTTTTGAATGTTTCCGATCAGTACACTTTGCGATTAGGCAATGTGAAAAGGCAGGTTTTAGCCCTGTTGGAGAGCTCAAAAACAGTGTTGGTAATGCGCATGGCGTCTTGAAAGTAGTCTTCCTACCTTGCTCCAAGTGTATTTTCTTTCCATAGGTCAGCACATTGGAAGCACCTATAATAATTCCGTGGGAAAACGTGTATTGCAGACACATTGCAAAGCAGTTCGAGCTAAGCAGACCAGCGANGCACCTATAATAATTCCGTGGGAAAACGTGTATTGCAGACACATTGCAAAGCAGTTCGAGCTAAGCAGACCAGCGATAAGGGCGACCCAGCACGCAAATTAAGTGCCACATCGCCTCTATGTCCAAGACACTGGACTAGGGTGCGGGTTTACAATCGCGTTACGTATATGTATAGGATTTTAAGAGGTTGCCCTGTATTTGATCGGAAAGTATGAAGTAACATTTTGTGTAATCTCCTTGAACAAGTTCTGCGGATGTTCACGCGGAATGTTTGTTTAGAAGTAGCAGTCTATGTTATTTTACGTCAAGCTTAACGCCTCAAAATAATGTTTTCAAATACGGAGATACCTTGAAAGTTGTATTCCGGTATAGTATCAAGTGTACTTTCTTTTCATAGCGTTTTAAATACTTCTAGCGTAATCGAGTTTACTGTCTATAGAACACAAATGGAAAACGAGCTTGCGAAACCAAACAGTGAAGGCGCGAAAAGACCGCAGTATGGAGGTTAATGTAGCTGCTCTAGAAACGANACGAGCTTGCGAAACCAAACAGTGAAGGCGCGAAAAGACCGCAGTATGGAGGTTAATGTAGCTGCTCTAGAAACGGGATTAAAAATAAAGAGGTAGCTGTGGAAAATGAGCTCCCCGCCCACTTACCAACGAATAAAGTTGTACGTGCTTGTGGGAGAGAAAAAAAAAACCCGCGCCAAGTTGATTGATCTCCTTCCCTTCAGTGTAAACTGTGTTACTCCACAATCGTTTCTCTGTAAAGCAAGGGTATGCTTTTTACGTAAATTAATTTAGAACAAGTTGCGTTAGACAGTGCTTTAAATTCAGACTACAATAAAAATAATAAATCATAAATAAATATACACTACCGTTCGTGAAAAATGCAACACCAAGAAGGATACATGTGATGGCAAAGAACCTTATACCACAGATTAGGTACATGGCAATACACAATTGAATAGGATTACAGAACTGTACATAATCTCTGTCCTTGAGAATTGAATTGAATATGGTGTGAAGGGGCCCCCCCCCACCAATGCTGCAATAAGAACCCTAAACGTCATGGTATGGAATCAAAGAGGACCTGGATATGTTCCTGGGGAATCTCCCTTCATGCGGGTTGCATGCGATTCCACAAAGCATCAACAGTGGTTGTTGTAGGTCCGTGACGAACAAGTCGCCGACCAACCATATCATGCCATGTTCGATGGGCGATATGTCAGGCGAACGTGCAGGCCAGGGAAGTAGGGGTACCCATCGTTCATTGAAGAAGGCTTGCACGTTCCTCGCCACATGTGGCTGGGCATTGTCCTGCTGAAATACAGTATGGCACATGGAGTCGCCTGGAGGAGGGGCAGTACCTCGGGCTCTAAAACTCCCTGGTGTAGTGGTTGCTGTTCAGATTGTCCTCAATACATAGGAGTCGAGATCGCATTTTGTATCCAATGACCCCCCAAGACATCATATTTGGCGTTTGTTCGCTATGCCGCTCCACAACGCAGGCTGCCAGATTGCGGTCACTACTGTAGCGTCTAACATGTATCCGGCCATCCTGTAGGACAGGTTGAAGCGGGACTCGTCCGAATACACTACATTTTGCCACTCAGCACGCCAGCGATGGTGTTCACGTGCCCGTTGCAGCCTGAGGCATTTGTGGTTTCTGGACAATGGAATCCGACGCAACGGCATGCGTGCCACCAGCCCAGCCCGCAGCAGACGGCGTCGAACCGTCGACGCAGAGAGGTCCACACCCGTTGCAGTGATTCAGTGTGGAGCCAACACTGTGGACGAGGCAAAATAGCTCATGTTTGTCCGAAATCAGCTGATGCTCCTAGCATGCAATGTGTGGCTGACGTCACGGGCCAAGCCGTCTATTGAGCACTTCTGAAATGCTTGTGTAGTCCCTACTTCCAACTTGTTGTGTTTCCTTCCGCCACAAATTATTATGAACATTGCCATGTGAATTTCACCTAATGTTTTCATAAATTGCTCAGAAATCTGCTCTGTATAGTCAAAATATAATAAAAGAGTAACTGTTGTTGTTGAAGAATCATTTAAATACGTAAACGTTAGTTTCACTGATTAATGTTAACAATACGTAAACAATTTTTCATATTTATGATTTTTATATTTATATGTTAATGCCTCTAGCCTACTCGTTATAGAGACAGCAAGATCTATATATATATATATATATATAGTATATATATCGGAGTATTTAGACCCTCATACCTCAAACTGTGTGTCTTAAATTATTTTAAAATTACATTAAACATTTTTGAAATAAAATTTACTATTAAAATCAACTAAAATGGTTTGTAAAGTTAAATACCTTTAAGTGACACGTGTTCCTATTTTATTTCAGTATATCGTTAGATAAATTTATCTGTTCACAGTGTTCACTACGATCGTATAAAACCAAGCATATCAAAATGCCCCATGAAATGCCTATAGGTAATAATTACCTTACAAATTAATAAATACCATTATGCACACACTACGTTCAAGCACATGGCGGTTGGTACTTCCTTTCCTACAAATGAGACAAATATTTGTCATAAAACTAAATTGGTGAACCGATATTCCCTACTTGTTTACAGAATATTTCGATGGTAGATCTTGTCATTCAGTCCTAGTTTCATGAAAATTTGTTCAGGTACACAGATTTTAGAACGTTTAATAACACAATATTTTGGCTGAATGCTATGATTTTTATAAGAAAATGGCTTTGCATTATAAAATTTGAATTCCTACGCTAATATGGACGAAATTTCATCATTCCGTGAAACTGCTTTCTCGTATTTACTGCGGAACTCAAATTTCCTTCACATTAAGCCGAATTAAGGTTGGTTAGGCCAAATACTGTATCAACTCGTGTGCGTTTTGAACAGTTAACAATTTGAGAGAATATCATTATAATGTGTTAAACATTAATAACACTGGAGAAATATTCCATGTGCATTTGCGTGTCATATANTGAGAGAATATCATTATAATGTGTTAAACATTAATAACACTGGAGAAATATTCCATGTGCATTTGCGTGTCATATATTTTTTTTCGAAGCGAGAGAATAAAGTTACAGAGGCATTAACTCGTAAACTGGCTACTTAACTGTAACGGAAAATGATAGACGCATACATTTAAGGTCTCTGAATTGTATCATACTATCGCATTTGAAATTGAATGTACTAAACGAAAGTTTCCTTGAGATTCTTTGAGATTTATAATTAGTACAACCAACTTCAACTGCATGAAGGAANATGTACTAAACGAAAGTTTCCTTGAGATTCTTTGAGATTTATAATTAGTACAACCAACTTCAACTGCATGAAGGAAAATTTGCCAGGTACGGATATTAGTCTTTCCGTATCACAAACTACGTCGTAACACAACAATAACAATTACAGAATGTAGGCCTACTACTTGACTGCGATCAGAAATGCCAATATTTTATTTAACACGCAAGTCAATCCTTCATTTTTAGAGTTCAAATTTTTCACCTAAATAGCGCTTTCCATGAAAAACGCCTGATTTTTAAGCACAGGAACTGGTACACCAACGTCATGATTGAAATATGCATAAATGCCACAACTACGACAAATTTTAATCCTGTCTGTGTAAAACAGGCGCCTATAGTTTTAATATTGCGATTGTCGAAATATATTAAGTGGTAGAACTACTTTTTGTTAAATTCGCTGGCCACTTTATTGAAAGTACTGCTGCAGTCAGTGCTCCCGTTAAAACGTATGCAGTTACGGTCAGTATTTAATTATTCGAAGGTTGGTTTTCGGAGTGCTCAGTAAACAGAGAGAACAGCCCATACTTTCACATCGCAAGGGGGGGGGNCTACTTGCGTGTAAAAGGTGCTGGAAATGTGTTGGGGCATGGCGAAACACCGATCGATCATTCGCGCGACGTTAAGCACGAAGAAGCCTGTGGCGGGCGACGGCAAATGGGAATAAAGAAATTACGAAATTCAGTAGCTGTAGTAAGTAGAGCCACCAAAAAAAAAAAAAAAAAGCCTTTAACTAAATCTAGACAAAATTTTGGAGAGGAAAAAAAATTAGACAGTAGTGAAAATTGCAACAAAAGACGACAGAAATTCCACGTAATTCACAGAAGATAGTTTATATAATAGCAAGATGTGCTACGGCAACATGTGGAATTTCGAACTCTTGGTTATTTTGAAGTAACTTCGAGATAATTATCATGAAAGTTATTTTAATACGTGGTTTTTCAAAATCATTCTCAAGGTTTCCAGCTCACCGAAAGAAAGGTGGGCTTATGAGATTATCTACCTATCTGTAGGCGTGTGTTCCTAAACGCATTTGAACCCGTATACCGAATATCAGCAAACTCGTTGCAATTAGATTACACAGTAATGAAACTCAAATTTAATGCTTCTCCACCATGCCGAATGCTTATGTTTAAAATTGACGCAATTTTAATGTTAAGGTGCTATATTATAGCTCAGGAGCCATTCAACCAAACTGAGCCAAACTTGGTTCGTTTAATAGTCTACACTCTTACTCACTTAATTCAGATAATTGTGTCTTAATTGGCCTTTCATTCTGGAAGACATCGCAACCTATAAAAATAAAACTGTTGCGTCATGTATAAGGAACCATTCGACCGCTAAATTTGGCATGCAAGTAGTGCTATAGTAACTCAGTCTAAACATACTGAACATGGATTTCGTATAAAGACTGTTCACGGTAAAGTGAGCACTTTTGAGGCCCTAGTAACTTTTTTCCTATTATTAATTTTTTTATCCTTCCACCACTTTAAAAATAAATATTGCCATTATATATATTTCACCAAACTCAAAAGTTAACGTCTAAGGATACAATAAAATATATTTAGTGACTATTATTCCAAATGAGAGGGCTTCAAGAAGTGCTCACTTTACCGTGAATAGCTTATATAAGATATTTATTCTCAAAATTGTGATCACATAATTATTTACTGGAATGTACTGGGATAATTATGTTTTTGGACTGTGTCAGCAGAACTAATCAACCGATTGCCGCAAAATTTGGCAAGCGAATAGTACTAAGGTGGGTCACCCCATCAGGCTTACAAACACTTTCAAAGTTGTGAACGTATACATATTTTATGTTAGTCTGCAAAACCCATCGAGCGACTCGACCTATATCACTTATATCAACCAAACTTTACATGCTGGCAGTAGCTAGGCTACTATTAATATTTCGCTTACTACACTCATTCGCAAAAAAAANTCAACCAAACTTTACATGCTGGCAGTAGCTAGGCTACTATTAATATTTCGCTTACTACACTCATTCGCAAAAAAAATGTATCACTAAGATCGAATCGCGCGAGTACAACGAAGGTTGCCACACAGTATCGTTACAGCCCGACATGTGTCCCGTTTGCGTTTAATGTGTTTGTTGGCGCGGGTGTGACACTAAGGGGCGTATACGCCCCTCCATCATTCAGAGATACAAAGACACCGAATGAGGTCTTAGTAGCAGCGAGCCCCTGAACCTAGTTCAGTGAACGCGCAGCGTGCTCCAACGGCGNAAGACACCGAATGAGGTCTTAGTAGCAGCGAGCCCCTGAACCTAGTTCAGTGAACGCGCAGCGTGCTCCAACGGCGCATTCGGAAAGTCTTTACCCAGCTGGATGAGTTTGAGAGAGGCCCTATCGTCGACCTCCGAGAGGCAGGTACTGCTCGCCACTTGAACCGTTCTGCCTACAACTGTGAGTCGGTGTTGGACGCAGTGGGAACAGGACGGTACACGCACACGTCGAGAAGGCTCGGGTCGACTCCGGCGGACCACCAGCAGGGAGGATCGTTTCATCGTACGACAGGCTGTGAGCATTCCACGGACGTCGCTGAGCATCGTCCAGGGACATGTCACGGCAGCTGGGAACACGCCTGTGACACGGCAGCTTGTGGATTGGCGACGAGTGGTGTTCAGCGACGAACCACGCTTCTGTCGAAATTCGGATTAGATGTCAACTCGAAATTACGCGATAATTACTCGATATATACAATAACCAATAATCCTGAAGTTGTGATCAGAACAGTGTAAAAATTTGAGTAGATTATTTACATTAATTAAATGTACGTATGNCCAATAATCCTGAAGTTGTGATCAGAACAGTGTAAAAATTTGAGTAGATTATTTACATTAATTAAATGTACGTATATTTAAATTTTTAATAATGTGTATTTATTCTGAATAACTTTTCACGCTTGTTCATGCACACTTTTTTGTAAGCTAACAATTTAACCTCAAATGTAATGTCATATAATTTTATTTCCGAAACGTATTTTTTTANCACACTTTTTTGTAAGCTAACAATTTAACCTCAAATGTAATGTCATATAATTTTATTTCCGAAACGTATTTTTTTAAAAGTACGTTTTCACTTGTTCCTTAGCTACTTTTTGTTCCATTTTGCCAAGAAATTCAAACCAATATTTTTCCCTAGAAAATCACTTTGCCTAAAATATTAAATATTTGTTCCATTGACGAAATAAAAGGCAGTCGACTAGTTTAATCATCACAAACGTTTCCGAAGCAACACGTTAGAAAATCATAATTATGTTTCTATTACACTGAAGAACAAAAAAAAAAAAACTGGTACACCTGCCTAATATCATGTAGCCACCCCCCACCCCCCGAGCACGCAGAAGTGCCGCAAGACGACGTTGCATGGACTCGACTAATGTCTGAAGGTATGCAGGAGGAATTGAAATCTGCGCCAATTTGAGAAAGGGTTGAACGTCTGTCACGTTTAATGATTCTCGTCAGTCGTCGTTTGTCCCATTCGTTCACGACCTTTTTCCGGCCGCAGCGATGTCGAAGATGTGATGTTTTACCGGATTCCCGATATTCACGGTACACTCGTGAAATGGTCGTACGCGAAAATCCAAATTTTATCGCTACCTCGGAGATGCTATGTCCCATCTCTCGTGCGCCGACTATAACACCACGTTCAAACTCACTTAAATCTTGATAACCTGCCATTGTAGCAGCAGTAACCGATCTAGCTGCCGACCGCATCGCGTTACTCTGATTGGTTCCATACCTCTGTTATTTGCATACGCACGCCAATACCAGTTTTTTTGGCTCTTCGGTGTATATAGTAGATATCAGTGCGGTAAAGTAAAAAAAGTAACGTACACGCAATGCATACAGCAACCTAAAACCTAAATTGTTGGACGGTAAGATTACCGTATGCCTACTGAAACGTAGGTACTTAAAACCAACATTCCAAAGTCTTTGCTGATATATCATAGGAAAAAAAAACATTTTGGCGCAAAATTAAAAATGTTTACTATATTAAATAAATAAATCGTACCAAGTAAGTGATTTGGTAAAAAAAAAGGACGGTGTGATAGGTATTTTGGTTTTATCCACCAATCCAATTTCTGTAGTACAATTGTCGCATCTCTCCCAGATACTACTAAGGGATGGAGTGTTTCTGTTCAAGTTGGAGAGTTCCCCTGTCCTACAAATGGCGTTAACCATGGTTCTGTTCAGTCCAAAACGTAGCTTGTATTAGGAAATAGAGCCAGTTAAGTTTGTCTTTATGACCTTAGTCGATATCTATTCCGGGGTCATTTAAGTTCAAGAGAGACTTGAAAGTCAGAAATGGGAGCTGAAAACTTCGAAGTGTTTTTTTTTAATCGTCTCTGTACCACAACTTGAAACGCTAGAGAATACCTGCACGCATCGAGAATACATTGCTTGAACCGCAGTCTCGGTTTAACACCAAAAGCCACAAATATTCATTTAGCAATATGCGAATACAAATCGCTACGTTTCAGTGCCCAGTCTATTTAAAATCACTCTTTAGAATGCAAAACTCTGAATAATTCTTACTATTGGCAGATCGGCGCAGTTAAATGTGACTCGTTGTACTTAAAAAATGCACATAATTTTATACTCAATTCGATTCCGAGTCCAGAACACCCAGAATTACAAAGGCATCGATTCTTAGATATTACAGATATCACATTGAAATACGCTAGGATTACCTAAACATTCATTTTAAAGCGCGAAATATAAGATTTGAAACTTATCAGTTAACGACGTAGGTCAAAATTACTCACTTAAGCCATTGTAACCGATCCTGAGGCAAAAGTATCCCGGTTTCCAGGAATTTACTCGCTTCGAAAAAGGTTCGTGTCCATATTTGAATAAGCTATTCCAACGAGTGAAATTTTAGCCACTGGAAATCCTACTGACAGGTGAATAAATGCAATGAACAACAAACCAGTAACTCTGAACTTAGTGATTTGGTAGCATAAAGGGTTGTTAAAACTGCAAATTCATATCGTTGAATAATAGCGACTGCTGTTTTGATAATTACTGGAAATAGCCATGATATAAATAAACTTCAGTGATTGAATAATTAGTGCATCGCCAGTGATGCCAATTCGACATTTTACACTGATAACCTTAGTTCAATTCCAGAGACGTTGTCTTCACAATATCAATTTCAAAGTGCACGAACACACCTTGTGTTTAAGAAATATCCTGGCTTACAGGCGCTGATGAAATGAATGACTGCCGCTCCGCTTCTCCAGGTATTACATGGCATTCATTTGCCTCAGCAATTCGCTCTGATGAAAACCCTTTCATATAGAACCACCAATTAAGATTCGAATACTAGATTCTGGAAGCTAATGATGTCACACGTCGGCACAGACGTATAACTGTGTGATTTATTGTTCTCAGATTTTGGCAGTACACGGCCAATAAAACCTGCAGTTACATGTCGTGGCTGAAACCACACAAGCAAACCTAAGGCTGCCTTTTAAATGATTGCACAAATTCCGCATAAGAACATACGCAAATCAAGTACGTTTGGAAAGAAATCACAAAGAGACATAAACAATATCATACTAATATATTACAAATTTATGACTTTATAACGTGTAAAGGTGGCGAGTTAAAGGGTATTTTTTAGTTATATGGTTATAAATACAAGCATCATTGATCTATACGTTCGTCAGTCGTTAACGAACGACCGCAAGACTCCATGCGATTATTATAAATTTTAGAGGAAAGTAGCTCCAATACCATTGTGCACTTTATTTCTGCATACCAAATTGGAGTGCCTTGTTTCAGTTTACGTACTTGATAAAATGTTGAGAACTCCCTGCTAAGATTTTGTAACAAGGAAACAGGAGTAGAAAACGATGCATATTTACAGGCAGAGGCAATTTACTGAGCAACTTTGTCGAGAAACCACCCTCCAATAATAATTTCCTTTTTTTTTTTTTTTTTACATGCTGCCATAGTATTACTGGTACAGGCTTACAGGCTTCTTCGTAATACAAACTCGGTTGTTGGTTTAAACCCAGTAGCAACAGAATGCCATGCAAAAATAAAAGCACGTACGTTTCGAAAGGGAATATCCTCAAGAGTATTGAAAGAAGGCACGCTTTTTAAAATATCGTTACGCTGGCTTAGCTCCTGCCATGAAAAATAAGATCCGAAAGGAAACAGAAACCTGTACACATGAGTAGCTACAGGTGGAGAGAGAATCTGTTATTTTAGAGAGAAAAAAAAAACCACGTGGGTTTAAAACATTTGATCCCTTGATAAATTATAGAAATATTTTAAGCATATTTAAATTGCATGTAAGATTTAAACACGCTTGCTAAGAAAAGTCTAACCTGGAACGGAGTGTATAGAGGGAAGTTATAGAGCAAACATTGTGCAGTAGCACAAATTGGCATGGGGAAGGGGGCGGAAATTGGAAAACCACGTGGAGAAAAAAAATATACGACTGAAGAAACAGGCGTGGTGTCCAAAATATTTGATACATTTTGCTTTGTTGCTGTATTTCTCTACAAACACCTTTTAAAAATACGTTAGGAGGACTTCCCGTTAAGTAGTAATCTAAAATGAGCATTTTCCTGTAAAATTTCCTCACTGGTTAAGCGATCTAAAAATAGAATTGTTCTTTCCAGGAAAAGGTAAAATACCACATTTAGAATGTTACTTCCCTACCTTTATTGTGAAGTATAATTTAAAACAGAGAATAATTAGTAAAATTGCTAGAAACACCCTATTAAGAACTCTCTCTCCGGTCTCTTGGACGGAAGCGAAGGGGCAAAATAGCAACATGTTACGTACAGTTTAATTAGTTTATTTCCGTCATTTTTTAAAACATTACTCTCCTACAAATCTACATAGTAGCAGAGGCTACGGCCAGGAGCGAGCTGACCTTCCGTTTAACATTCTGGCGGAAAGTTCTGCCACAGAGCAGCTAAGAGTACAGAGGCGAAACAGCTGCGTATAATGCGAACTCCAACCGCACACGCCACTGAAATGGCGTCTCTGCCAGCAACCTGTTGGAACGCCGTTCACCAATCAGCGCCCGGTAACCTACTCGCCAGCATGAAGCCCTGCAAATAGGGAACCTTACGCAACATGCAGAAGCCAAAGAAACAAGACCCGTTTCCACAAAGTAAAAAAAAAAAAAAATTGTACGTTTAATAAACAATTCCTTAAAAACTAGTTGCCGAAAATGTAGGCCTATTTTGTAAAGCTACGAGTAAATTATCGTACGTTCACGACACTGAGACATATGAAACACTTAACTAATTACATATCTCCATAATGTTAATGAACNTAACTAATTACATATCTCCATAATGTTAATGAACATGAAGACTACAATAAATTCATGGTTACTTCCAACTTCTCTGAAAGCTCTGCTGAAGTTCTACTTCCAGGCTATTCCTCCGCCTCGTGCGAACAAAGCTTAACTATGTCTGGAAAATTACAACAAAGAGACAACGCGCCGCATTGGTGCGCACTCAGTTTGATAATATTTAGCATAAGAACTATATTACCAAAACATATATTTTCATTCATTTTAACTATAGATGAAATATTATAATTTATAAATGACATATAATTAAAAGTTGAATNAAACATATATTTTCATTCATTTTAACTATAGATGAAATATTATAATTTATAAATGACATATAATTAAAAGTTGAATTTAGCCAAGAATAAGGTACTTTTATGTTAATAAAAGTATAAAACGCTTGTGATACACTATATATTTAGGAAACAACCAAACACGCCATATATGAGGTGATTTTTCTAAGGTTTGAGGCGCCGCGGTGGTGTAGTGGTTAGTCTACTCGCCTCCCACCTAGGTGAACCGGGCTCAATTCCCGGCGGAGTCTCTCGGGGATTTTCGTGCCGGACGATGTCGCTGGTCGACCGGTTTCCTCGGGGATCCCCCCCCTNCCCGGCGGAGTCTCTCGGGGATTTTCGTGCCGGACGATGTCGCTGGTCGACCGGTTTCCTCGGGGATCCCCCCCCTCCTTGTATTCCGGCGTAGCTCCATACTCACCTCGCTTCAGCCTCATCGGTTCTCAAGACCTCGATATNCCCCCCCCTCCTTGTATTCCGGCGTAGCTCCATACTCACCTCGCTTCAGCCTCATCGGTTCTCAAGACCTCGATATTAAGAGCCGCCCAAATCTGTTCACTCGCTCGCTCAAAGGTTTGATTCAAAAAGTGTAAACATATCTCGAATAGACAATGCATACAGTGCTTACATGTTAAAATGAACAGTACGTATGTACCTTCATATTACGAAGTGTTGTAAACTTTTCTTTAATGCGCCTGTACAATTTAACTTATTTATTTTTGTACACTCACAAAAAATCGTTTGCTGTGCAGAGCCTTGCGAAGTGTACCAGAGGAGGTTACGCATACATCAAAGGAATCGCCACGCCATCTCGTCTGTGTGTACGTGACTAACTACTCCAAGGCTCAGCCAAGGAAAGTGGGAACGCAACCCCCGTCCTCCACAGGCTTCGATTCAACCCCAGAGGACGCCACACCTGGCGTAAACAGGCCGTGAAATTGCCGGTGCGAGTCTCCAGCGGGTCACCAACACATCAGGAAGTAGTCACCCGGAAAGATGGTCGAGTGTGCGGGGAGAGGGGGGGACCGGAAGCTAAGCTGCGCCTGCCAGAAGTGGCGCCGTAAGTCAGGCCCCCAGGGGCGCTGGGAGGCGGCCAGATAACAAGCATCATTACTGGGAAGGGACGGCGCCAGAGGGGGGCGATGGTTGGAGGGGGTGAATCCTTCATCCCTTGGAGTGGATGCTCGCGGAGAGGGTGATAGCGACGAAGGGGGGTCGGGGCAGGATTAATGCTCTTTCCTCGACAGGCGGTCGTGCCGACTTCCTGGTTCCCTGGGGTTTGGAGGAACACACCTTCGCCGAGTGCAACGACCTCACTCCGCAAGAAAACGAAGTAGGCAATGATGACTGTGGNCGATGACTGTAGTTGACTCGCAGATAAATACGGCCTTCTGAGGATTCTGCTTAGTTTATATAAGTTGCTCAAGTTTCAAGGCTGTTCATGATTAACTGATCACTTTCGAAATCAACCTTGGAAAAATGTCACTGCCCCTTACCGGCATAATATGTTCTAACAAGCACATTGACTAGCGTGCGTCCAGTAAAGTAGATAACGACGGATGTAAAGCATTTCCTNTGATGACTGTGGTTGACTCGCAGATAAATACGGCCTTCTGAGGATTCTGCTTAGTTTATATAAGTTGCTCAAGTTTGAAGGCTGTTCATGATTAACTGATCACTTTCGAAATCAACCTTGGAAAAATGTCACTGCCCCTTACCTGCATAATATGTTCTAACAAGCACATTGACTAGCGTGCGTCCAGTAAAGTAGATAACGACGGATGTAAAGCATTTCCTACTTTTAACGTTGAATTAAAAGTGTTAGGTAATGATTTCTTTTAATTTATATTTTTTTTAATACGCAATTCGTAAAATATTTACTTTTCTATTAATTTCACAGTTCTACTTCACCGACGGATTAAAAAAGTGATCAGGCCTATGGTAATGTTAAATTTACGTATGGTGTAAGAATACACAAAGTGCATGCAAGTAGATCTTACGCAAGGCTTTCAGAAGTGCTCAGTTTACCGTGAACAGAACACAATATCTTAGCATTAATATTAATTTTTCGNATACGCAATTCGTAAAATATTTACTTTTCTATTAATTTCACAGTTCTACTTCACCGACGGATTAAAAAAAGTGATCAGGCCTATGGTAATGTTAAATTTACGTATGGTGTAAGAATACACAAAGTGCATGCAAGTAGATCTTACGCAAGGCTTTCAGAAGTGCTCAGTTTACCGTGAACAGAACACAATATCTTAGCATTAATATTAATTTTTCGTCCCAGGTGTTACAAAAGAAGGAATTTTTGGCCCGACAAGTATTTACGTATACCTTGTAATAACTTACACAATGAAAACTATGAAAATAATTTATATTGGCCAATGTCACCGACAGCAACCAATAATAACATTTCGGTGTGCAAGCAGCAGTCAATAGCTTCAACCAGGAAATAAACGTAGTTTTTATGAGGCGTTACACGAGCACTTTGGAAAGCCCTGCTGAGTACCTACTTTTCTTCTCGTTATGTATCCTTCCACTATATGTAGGATAAATTTTACCGTGGACCGTGTCACTTTANAACTTACACAATGAAAACTATGAAAATAATTTCTATTGGCCAATGTCACCGACAGCAACCAATAATAACATTTCGGTGTGCAAGCAGCAGTCAATAGCTTCAACCAGGAAATAAACGTAGTTTTTATGAGGCGTTACATGAGCACTTTGGAAAGCCCTGCCGAGTACCTACTTTTCTTCTCGTTATGTATCCTTCCACTATATGTAGGATAAATTTTACCGTGGACCGTGTCACTTTATTCGTGCGCCATTCAAGAGAAACAGTTGAAATTATTTGAAAGTAAAGTTGTTAATTATATGCACATTCGTAGTCGTGTGTGTAAAACAAGAAACACTCACTTCAGTAGACATAATTTGACATATTATAATCTCAATACAACTTCAAGTTGTCATGAGGCAGGAGCAGCCGGAGGAAACCCATCCACTTCACGACAGCCAATGNTGACCAATGAATCTTACTCCGTCCATAACATCCATATTAATGTAATTAAATCTTTAAAAACTTGCGCAGATATCAAACACGTTAGAAACTCGAGTAAAAGAAACCATCCCATAGGAACATTTGACAAGAAAACAGCCCAGTTGTGAGAAATGAATAATGGATGCTAATTTCGTTTTTAATCATACAACTGTGGGTTAATATAAATTTTATCCTTGCAAAATACCCTAAAATTTACCAATACAAAAGTATAAAAGATTATTAAAACATTTTTAAAAATGTTGAAATAATTAGTATTGAATTTACAACATTGAATAATCTTTGGCTTGAATAAAATTACAGTTGATTGCTCAAAAATAATAAATGCGCATTAAAATACATATCTTATATTGAGTTTCCTCTATGAAGACCACCCCATTCTCTCNCTAAAATTTACCAATACAAAAGTATAAAAGATTATTAAAACATTTTTAAAAATATTGAAATAATTAGTATTGAATTTACAACATTGAATAATCTTTGGCTTGAATAAAATTACAGTTGACTGCTCAAAAATAATAAATGCGCATTAAAATACATATCTTATATTGAGTTTCCTCTATGAAGACCACCCCATTCTCTCGCTAGAGCAGTCCTCAGGCCATGGTATATGTAGCCTAGAGAGCCAACACCCCCCCCCCNGAATTCACAACCCGATGACGTAGAGGAAGCGTCGCACCGTCGCCAGGCAACGCCGACCAAGTGCCGAGGGATGGTAGCGGAGGGGTTTAGGAGGGGAGGGGGAATACCCCCTCCTGTCGTCATCGTCCCGTCTACCAGCTGACCGCGGTGCGGAAGCCAGGCCTCGGCCGGCCGTCCCTCACCGCCGGGCGTCGAACAGGAGCATGAACATTTATGTTGTATAACCCAGCCGATACTCGCTGTAGGACGCGCAACTCAGCAGCGCAGAAGGTGAAGTTGTGCGGTGTTTCAGGCGCACCGTCACATCCTCCCCTCCTCATGGAACACCCAGCGGCCCAAGCCGAAGTCAGCAGACTGCGAGCGATTCAGGGCGGCCAGTCCGTCACGTTATCGCGTCCACGGCTAGGGCTCGCTTCAAATGTAGATAATCCGTCAACACACCAGACCAGGACTTTTAGAAACGTAACCAGACCACACACACACACCAAGGCCTAACCACCGCCAGGAAAGAATAGGGCAACTGATAAACTACGGGCACTAAAACGTTTACACCATAGCAATACTATTAAAAACAAATTCATAAAACAGCGCTATTTTAAATAACCTCAATAATATCATTTTATAACTCTTGAAATAACTTCAAGAAATTATAATTAATTTCTACGCATCATTTGTTTATACATTTAAAATCAATAAAATTAAGGGGTAGTAACATATATCCACATGATAGAGAACTGGGGCAAGGCACACTTCATTTATTTTACAGTAAAACCTTTTTTACATGGCTTACACGTACTTTAAATTTCTTGTGTGGATATTGCAGCTGCGCAACAAGGGGCGTAACAGGTGTTAAATAACGCAATATCTTAAATGGTCCATTAAACTGCGGCGCTAACGTTGAGCTAAAATAATCTACCTTAGAACTCAAAAAGTGCGAGTGAACCATAACCAAATCTCCCCTACGTAATGTGCGATCTTTACATTGCGCATTAACCTTCCCTTCCAATTCTTTATGGTCTATAATTAAATTTCGTGAAATGTCTTCCCAAATATTTACTAGATCTTTATTAGCTACATTTTTCACACAAAAAGGGTGCAATGCTCAAACATTAAGTAGGGGATGTAATAACTTCCTACCAAATAAAACCTCTGCAGGTGTGTGTTTATGAGCATTGTGCATAGTATTATTAAAACAAAGGACCAAATTATACAAAACCACGTCCCAATCTCTTTGTGTCCCCAACTGGAAACCACGCAAAGCAACCTTTATACGGTTAAATCTTTCAATCAAGTTATCTTGCGGATAGTACGGTGAAATATTGCCATTTTTACTGCCCACGTGAACATTAAATCACGGAATTGCTGCGACAGAAAATACATCGCGTTATTGGTGACAACAAAAACCAGTGACCCAAAAAAAAAAAAAATGTGTAAAATTACTAGACAAACTTCTACTGGTTTTATAGTCCGTAACGCAAAAAAGAAACAAAAATTACTGAAACTATCTACAGCAACTAAAACGTAAACATAACCGGACTTGCTACGTGGTAACGGGTCCATGACGTCTAAATACACCTGCTCCCATACAGAGTTTGCGGGACAACCAAAATATTTCCCTTCTTGTTTTTGATTCTTTGGCTTACCACGTTGACACGCCTCGCATTATTTTACCCATTTTTCAATGTCGTTTCTTATACCAGGCCAGGTAAAATTTTCCATTACGCGGGAAATAGTTTTATTTCTACCTACATGACCTCCGAAAAATGAATCATGATAATATCTGTAAATCATACGTCTTAATTTTACAGGCACAAAAACACGAAATTTACCCCTTTTTGTGTCCATTCGCCTACAAAATCTTTATGAACAGTGTAACCTGATGTTCCTAAAATTGACACGATTTGCTGGCATTAAACTTCTGTTTTCTAATGTTCCCTAATGTCAAGAAAAACGTCAGGAAAATGTTGCTAATTATTTAATACCTCTTTGTTTTCGACTGAGATTTCCTGGATTACATCGATTTCATTTGAATCACTTGGAATTACTTTATCCGCTTCATATTCATCACTACAAAACATGCGCGAAAGAGCGTCGGTGACTGAGTTTTTATTTACTTTTACATGGTGAACCTCAAATTGAACCAGGCTATTCTCACTAACAAACGCGCTAAAGGACCAACAAGTTTATTAGATTTCAAAAGCCAACTTAAAGCTTGATTGTCATTAAATAACTCAAACGGCGCGTGGTCTAGGTTGTATGAGAAATATTCCATCCCCCAAATACAAGCTAAACATTCTTTTCCATATACGGTGTATTTTATTTCTGCAGCTGTTAACAATTTACTGGCATATGCGATGGCAACAAACTCTCCGAATTTTTTTGACTAAGTACGGCTCCTAACGCAATTGAATTCGCATCAAATGCAAACAATTTTTTTTCTGAAAATTAGGTGATTGCAAAACTTGCTGTTGAGTCAACTTGTCATTTAGTTTGAAAAAACTTTTTGCTGCTCGCGTTACCACAAAATTTCGATATTTTTCCTTTTCAAAAACTTTAAAGGTTCTATGATATAGGGAAAATTCGGTACCATAAAAAGCTACCATGCCCAAAAAATGGCGAACACCCCTAACGTTTTTCGGCACGGGAAAATTTACAATGGTTTTAATTGAATAATTTCCGCCTGTAACTGTTCGTCTAACTGAACCATTTGAATTTGTCGACAATATGGTAGCTTGTTTTCCGAGAGTACCGTAGATTCCGGAGAAAACGCAAAACGCAAGCACTTATTCTTTACGTCCACGCAACACTGAGTTTTTCCAAGATAATCAATACCTATAATAACAGAATATGACAACTCCTTAAATAACTGAAACTTGTGATACATGACATTTTAGAAACAACAAATCACGTCATAGAGGTGATTTTTCAAAGGTTCGATTCGAAAAGTGTGAAGATATTGCGAATAGACTATACCACTAACTCTTATCCTCACGTCCACAAAATAAACAGAAATCACTTTCAGAGATCACCAATTTAAACTTTAGGACTTCCGAGACAGATTTCTTCCCTAATTAGCTTCAAAATTATCTGGTTTCGAGCCATTAAAGAAAAAAAACATGGTTCCAAGATATAGTTGTATGTTAAAATGAATCCAGACCATTCTTATGCTTTAAGAATTTCATATAATTACAAATGCAATTTTTACGTTAAAGTCATCATAAAGGAATATTATTAACGCACACCCTTTTTCTCCAGTAAAGTATTTAACTGCACAAGAACAACAATATCTAAAACATTTCGTTCCCGGAGTTGTGGAAAAGTAGGATTCATTTTTTGTCATTGTTTTAGAAAAACTACAGATTATTTGCACCATGTTATGATTTTGATATTCCGTTGTTTATTTATCCTTAACGGGGATATAGGGGCGTGACAAGTTACTGATAAGAGTTATGCAATGACCACTATATAAAATATGTTTATTTAACATTAAGGTTGTACAATATTATTTCAATATAAATATGATTGAATATGAACGGCGGGAGCTATCCTAATATACTGAAATATTAAATTATATTAAATTATGAAGATTTACGATGGCCACGTTCTGAGTAAAGTCTAACTGGAGAGTCCCTACCTTTTTCATGATTCGGAGGCTTATTAAGATGATGGAAGTCGACGGCTGGACACACCCATCTTCAGTGGTCTTCCCGTTCCAATGGCCCGACGACAAAAGACACCGCCCACGGACTACACTGTCCTATATCGGCTGCGTTGTCCCCGTTTACTGGCCGGTGGAGGGGGTTTCGGTGGTTTGCGATTTTATAAATAATTTCAGCGATCACGACTCGTGTCCTGGATAAATAAGTGAAGATGTGATCAGGCAGGCCGCTCAGCTAAGGGCCTGACCACAACTCGTAACAACCAGTATAAATTCTTCGACAAATTTGAGTTTTAGTAGCTCCTTTTTAACAGTAATAAAATATTTGGAAAACAAAAGAAATACGCAGTCCTTATATAAAGTTTCTTATAAATTCAGGAGACGTAAAACAAAAAAAAGTTTGTATTCCCATAGACGCACGTATGTTTTAAACAAATATTTCAACTAATCATTTAGTCTAAGAATAGCTAAATTTATTGCAATACGTTGTAGGCTTTCAATTAACATATCTTTAGTCTTTTAAATATAACTTGTGTGCAATATATTGGCAAGTTCCTAGTTCTGAAAAACTGAAATATAAGGAACTCCGGCTGAAAGAAGATGTGTGTGTATGTATATATGCGTGTGTATAAAATAACCAGCTAAAGGACATACGTTCAATCAGCTGTAATAGGAAAACCGTATGTATGTCGAGATATTTTATTACTGGGTAAAAATGTAGTATTGTAGGGTAAAGAAAACTGCAAATGCGAGGGAATAAAAATTCGTTAAAGCAAACTAAATAGAGAGAATAAAAAAGAGAGAAAAATGATCGCAACAAAGGATCGAAATCAATGAAATGTAATGACATTTCCCGAGAATAATAAACTGCGAACACGGGAATTATAGAAATTAATTAGCGGTGATATTCTCGCGAGATACGCATGGCAACCTTTTAGACTGTTATTCCATTTACTCATGAAAGCATTTAATGAGGCCTACGCTAATCAGCTTTGTTTGCACAGCTGATGCTCGCGAGCACAGAGCGCTTTGAATTCAGGTCTAGTTGCATATACTTCCGAAGTTGAGGTTCGCTCTTCAAACAATTATTTTCGCTGGTCTGTCGCTTTGCCATTGACAACTGCCGCCCTCTCTATTTTACCCGTATGCGTTGCTTTTAAAAGAAAAAAGCATCGTGTTATTGTAAAATTTTGTCACCTGAAACTTCTGGCTGGCTTTCATACAAACACGCAAACTGCGTGAAAATGAACTTTCTACGTTCATGAAAAATGGCAAATGGTAATTTGGATAATGCTTCGCACACAGATAAAAAACAATTTAGCAGTGTTGTTTTTTTAAAAGTAATTTCTGTTTTCAGCGCCCTTGTGTATTAACGTGTTCAATTCTACAGGCAAAAACGTATACGCTAATTCATAGGAATGTGAGGTGATGACAAATCTACGCTATGATGAAATCAGAATTTACTGCACTTAAAATACGGTTAACTGTAAAACTTAAAAATATTTTACAGGAACACGAAACAAGTCCTCTGTTAAGTTACAGAGTTACATACGTTTAGCTTATGCAACCACACTCTTACGCAAATTAAAGATGCAACACGTAAAAACAACTTCATTTTATCTTTTTCGTTTATAAATGTTACACTAACTAAAAACAAAATGTGATTTTCAATGAAGGAAAAGTAATTATCTGTAGAAAACCAACATTTAAAAAGTTAATCTGCCTTGTGGCCACGACGTATATAACTGTCAGAACTTTTGGATAATACAACGAACATATTAATACATTAATAAAATTGAAAAAAGAATGGGAAAATAAGTTAAGTACCATCTCTACCTCTCATTCCACGTTACATCTATGATAGCAGAAAGTCGTACAAATGGATATATATACTGTCAGCATTTTTTTGCAGCAAAAAAAAAAAAGAGCAAACAAACACAGATGCAGAAAACGATTTTGAAAACACACTTGATTCATCCCTCAGAACTCACCCCACCCCCCAGATCACCCCTTTTACCTTACCCCCTCCCCCCAAAAAATTACACATCTCTACGATGCATTCACCTAATGCACACGTGTTTTACATTATTGTGAAGAATGAGATGCTAGTCAAAACTTTTACAGAGACAGTCTACAAAACGTATTAGCCCAATAAACGTGACTGATGATTTTATACATCGCTCAAGAACAAGGTTAATAAAAATAAATTAACTTGACATCGTCCGAAGAGCTGGATAAGTAATTTTTTTTTCCTGTGCACTACGAAATTGGCCATAATCAAGATTTTTAAAAATAATTATGATGCTTCTGTTATAATTAACATCATCACTCATAATGTTGTGACACTCATAAGAGATGATGACTTTCGACTGACGTTCGGCCTGTACTTGTACGGATGCTGCTGTTATATTTGCCTAAAAAAACACTTGATTTGTCCGAGAACAAAACAATACACCAATATTCACCCCCAAACGCTTCCGTAGATGCCAACGAGTATGCATTTGAAATCATAACAAAACGCTAGTGACGCTGATAATGAAGAATATCACACTGAAAGGAAAGATTTGTTAGTGGTTACAAATGTAAATTGGTTAATACCTTCCAAGGCGAAATTTTGTTGATGGTAAAAAAAAAAAAAGGCTGTAGTGCACAATTCAACGTTGATTGACAGGCACCAATGTCACTTAGTGCTCACTAACATATTTCTTAATTGAAAATATATTTATTGGCTGCCACCAAATACTTAGTTATCAGCAGTAGCATTTGTGTCGTTCAGAGTAAAACATTTTGCTGCGACGCAAAACTATACATATTTGACATTCTGCGCATGCGCGCTGCTGTTTTGAAAGTAGCCGTCTTATTTGTCCGCGTTAGTCTCCTTGCACCAAGTTACGAACGAATTAATGAGGGACATCATTAACAAACTGGGAATGGCTTCCGTGATCTCTTTATTCCACACAAGTAAATGTTAAAACATAGACGATTCCAGAAAATAAACTTTTCGCGAAGCGAAATGTTTAGGTTTGGCGTGCACTGAGAAAACAGCCAACAAAATTTTCGTTTGTATAGGGCCAACAATATGTTCAGTTGCTACAACAAAATATTTTGTTGAGAAGACAAAACTTGAAAAACAACCGCATGCAACAAATTACACGTTTGGATAAACAAAACCTCTGTGATGGGCCAAACAAAATTAGTCAACAAGTATTTTGTTGAATTATATATATATATATACATATATGGCCTGTCATTTTATTGCCTTGTTTCGAAAATACTGCTCGAGAGTTTGTTTGCTTTTTTTTTTTGTGATTATTAATACAGTAACAGTGTTTATTAGTGTATGTATTAGTGCTTGATAATGGCATTAACACCCTAATAAAACATGTTCAACAGGAAACTAAAAAAATAAAGCTAAAAAACTTAAAATTATTATTTGTACACACGTTGTCCAGTATTTGAAATGCATATACTTAAAAACATTCCAACTTCATCAGTAGTCACTTTAGCTGAGCTGGCTAGGGAGTATGGCTCGGGCGTAGTTAATCCAGGTCCCATTCTCGGTTTGGCATCGAAATCTTGTCATATTAACCGAAACTGTTTTATGTGCGTAGAGCCTAACAAATCTTCACTTGCATCAACCAAATATTCGTTTTGGGCAACCAAACAAAAACAACAAAATATTTCATTTCCCCTATACAAACAGTCAGTTTAGTTGCGTTAAACAAACCCTTTTTTTTCAGTGTTTGTGTGTGTGCCACTGTTTGGGCCTGTGATACGTGCACACTCAAGTCGATGTCCACAACATCGTGCGAAGTGGCGTAGTGGCAACGTGCACTGAACTCGCATTCGAAAGAACCCGGGTTCGATTCCTCCTTGTTCGGCCTTCCTTCTTTCGCTTTCCAGTGGTTCTCCGAAAACACTGCAGGCGATTGCTGGTTTCTTAATGAAGGCCCGGGACTTTCCAAGTTCTACCAACGATGAGATGTCGTACCGTGCATAACTACTGTAGCCCGCAACCCGCAAGAACAATTTCCTGAGCCCCGATAACCAGTATCGCTGCTAGCATCGTCAAATATTTTTGCTGCAACTAACGAATACATTATTGCCTACCAACACACTAAATTTGTTGGTGACCACATAGTTATCCAGGATTGTGGTTGCTACTTAATACCAACACAACAAAACTATTTCGTTGGTCCCACAATATATTCCGTGATGTCTGAAGTCACAAAATATATTGTGGCCCCCAAAAAAATCTTTTTGGCCAGCATTAAACAACGTATTTTTTTCAACGCAGGTGCCTAAAAAACATCCTTACGACCTCGCACTACCTGTACCACAGAAAAATTGTGTCACGCAAAAACCGCAATTTGCCGGAAGAAAGTATTGCAATCTCCATACCAATATTGGAACCCTTGCCGAAATGACTAGGCATTATAAACTACTGCTGAAGAAGCATTGACAGGGTCAGGCCGACGTGCGAAAGCAGCGAAATGCCACAACAACAGCTTACTTCACGTGACGTTCAAGGTCCTGACTAACCTGGAATAAATATGTCTGGAAACGAAATATTAATAATTTCTTCAGTGACACTTCTAAAGCCATTTTTTCAACATCAAAAGCTTATTTTGTCTCCTTACGGTGTTCTGATTTTTATATTGTTTGTATAAACAATACGTACATCTATATATGATGTAAAGACATACATATAGCATTTTGAATAAACCATATTGTTTAAGATAGTCAGTTCAAGTACACGATCATGCCATAGGGAGCATTCTCTGTACAATGAATGTGTTCTGCAACACAGTTTAACTAGGTAGAGAAATTATGAATGCCTAGAACATTATTTGATTCGTGCATGCTATCGATGTTCCCAGTCTACAATTCTTTAACGATCCGAAACAGAACTGAGCGACGGCAGATGAGGAATATTTGTTCCAGCGTGTCATGCAATGCTCGACGGATTCGTAGGGCATCGGCAGAGAGTAGATTGAGCACACAAGAGCGGAAATGGCGTGGCGGTCTCTTTGATGCGGGGCGTGCGCCTTCGCTGATTGGTTGCGCGAGTCTCTGGGAACGTGGCCTTGTGTCTGATCGGCATCCGCGTGCTGCGGAAGGTTCTCTATTGATTGGGCTGCTGCCGGCTGGCGAGTAGGTTTCCAGACGCTGATTGGCGAGCGACTGTTTTGCCTGCGTTGCGTTGGCACAGCCGGCCGCGTCGTGACAAAATGAAGACAAACTGTTCGAGCGGCGCGCGGAAGAGGTGCCTGACGGACCCCTGTAATCACCAGGTAACACGTGCACTGTGCTAATTACCCTTCTCCTCTCTCTCTCTATCTCGTCCTCTATCTGCCTCGCACCATTACCCTCCCACGAGACGCTATCGTTAATGATCGTCAGAGCCCGAAGTAACTGCGATAACACCCGGAGCACGCTTAGGAGGTTGAGGGTCGTCGTCTGCAGCCGCCACCTGTGCGATCGAGTGACGTCTTCCACTAAGCGTGATAGGACAGAAGGCTGACGCGCACAGACAAAAATCAGATGTAGTCTGTTCACAGTAAACTGAACACTTTTGAAAGCCCCACATAGCATCTACTTGTATGCACTGTGTATTTTTTTTTTTACCATAACATTAACATTGCCATGGGCCAGCACTTTATTCACGCGTCGATCAGGTGAAACTGTGAAATTATTTAAAAAGTAAATATTTTACAAATGTGCTAATCCTTGCACTTAAATGCATTAAAAAGACAGAAAGCAAAATAAATAATTATAGTATTCACAAACGTTTCCCTAACGCATTCAATTCAACACGAAGACTTGAAACTATTTTCTTTTCGGTCGTTGCCAACATTACTGGGCGTAAGCCAGTCAGTGTGCCCGTTAAAACCATGGACTAAAGATGAGGTAGACCGCTTATTCGTCTTCTGCGCATGTACCCAACATTGACCTGCCTCAAAGGAACACAACTGTCAAAGTCACATGGTCAACAGTGATGAACGTCTTTGTTTATATATTAATTATTAAATGACAAGCACTATTATATTAATTAAATAATTTTACCAATTTGAATTTAATCAAATTGCATTACGAATTGGTTTGTGGTAGTGTAAATACATCTCAAAGCACTTGTTCACTGAACACTGTTCTAACCTCAAATCCAATCCACGCCGTTATTGCTAAACTTGTTTTGGCAGAAAAGGAGTTCAATGTTGGGACTTGGAGATTGGTTGTGCGTAGCTAACGAGATTGGTCTACTTCATCCTTAGACTATGCTTAAAATACATGCAGGCAAAGGCAGTGACATTTTTCAAAGGTTGATTTCAAAAGTGCTCACTTTGCCGCAGACAGTCTTTAAACCGATTTTCGTCTTCTGCGCTGTTACAAACGTTGACTCAACCATCTCCAATGCAACTATCAAAGTCACATGGTCATCAGCGATCAACGTGTTTGCGTTTGAATTTTCGACAGACACACAAATTTATTAATAAAATAGTTGGATCAACTCGAATATGTTCTGTAGGCTGTCAACAGGTTATTTGAGCACTTTTGAATTCAACCTTTGAAAAATGTCCCTGCCCTTTACTGTCATTATTTTAACGCGCACACTTACTGACATGCGCCCAGTAATGTTAACAACGAAGGAAAGAAAGTAGTTACTGTCTTAATGATTAATTAAACATGTTAGATGAACATTTGTGAATACTATAATTATTTCTCATGCTTTATGTTTTTTTTAATGAATGTAAGTGCAAGAATTATTACATTTACAAAAATCTTTCCTTTTAAAATAATTTCACGGTTTCACTTGACTGGCGCATGAATAAAGTGACCAGACCCATGGCAATATTATGTTACATACGGTGGAAGATTACACAGTGCGGTAAACTTTCGGATTCGCATTCGGCAAAACCTCAGATAGCATCCCGTCCCGACCATCCAGATTTATTTTTTCCACTGGTTCTCTAAGTCACTCCAGGCGAATGCTGGGATAGTTCCCTACAGGCCATGGCCGATTCATTCCCCGTTCTTGCTTCTCCAAGCAACTTGATCCGTCTCTGATGACCTCGCTGTCGACGAGACGTTATGCTCTACCTACCATCATATTTACCCCTAAAACATGTGTTATTGCTACGCGCGTTTCTTGTTTACATTTTTTTTGTGGTCTGGAATATCAAGAAGCTTCTGGAAAATCAACATAAACTGATATCATTTCTTAGTTATCACACGAAACCCATCTACCCGCTCTTCCATCTTTCAGAAGCGGAAATTTTATAGCAACCCATATGCTCATATTTGCTGCTTACTCTGACCTTTTCTGTAGTCTGTGTACCTTTCCCTGCCTTGTCTTCTGATGCCCGTGCAATTCTTTATGGCTTTTAATACGATGTGTTATATTGCTTAGCGAAACATTCGTGGGAAGCGACAAATTACCGGTTAGCTGGCGTGTTGCCGTTCCAATGTCAGCCTCTGATGTTTACACCTTTGCCTTACGCAAGCTCGGAATAACTAAGAATTGCGACAACGTCCTCGCTGGCGTGTGGCCTCTGTAAACCATTAGATGCGAAATTACTACGGAAAACGAAACAAGTATTACGTCAGCTCGAGTAAAGCAATATAAAAAAAAAATTTTCCAACACCCGATACCAAAAATTTTATTGGATCTGAGAAGGTAAATTTCCAGAACTTTATCGGATCGCGGTGGCTGAGCAGTTAGACTGCTCACCTCCCACCAAGGCAAACCGGGTTCAATCCCCGACCGTGTCATTCCTTATTTTCGCAAGTGGGAATCGTGCCGGGCGATGCCGCTGATCAGCGGGTTTTCTCGGGGATCTCCTGTTTCCCCCGCCCTTGCATTCTGGCGCTGCTCTATTCTCACCTCATGTCACCCTCAGAAGCTCTCAAGACCTCGTTGTTAAGAGCCGCCTAAATCTCTCACCTCACCTCTACAACAACACGAAATAGCGCGTGGCAGACGAAACGCAGACGCGAGTATAAAAGGAGAGTGACGGAGCTGGTGGTGCTATACACCAACTACAACGGTTAACCTCAGTTTCAACCAGGGTTGGCGACAGTCCTGGTACATACGGTGCCAGGAAAGTGTACCAATAACATGTAACTTTTTTTCACAAAAGCCACGCGATGAAATGATCGGAGAATAAGAGCGAGGCAGGACCCTTACTTGCAGTGCCGTAGGGGCTGATGGTGAACAAGCTGGGGTGTCGATGAGTATCGACTCGGGTTGTAGGGACTCACCGACGCACTACACGCGAGTTTAACTAGTCACTTATAAACAACACTACAACTTGCTCTACAGACATCACGACACTTCAACACGCCAGTCGGGAGACTGGCGGGGTGCTTCACTCCCTCGCCGATAACACCTACACATCAATTAATTAAGATAGCAACAGTGGTTAACAGCTGTAAATACGGGCCTGGAGCCCAGCCAAAACACATTCACAGCAGCCCGCCGCCCGCCGGCTCAATGATTTGACCCGAGTGTGTCGGGCTGCATTTTTGTTGCAAACCCGCTAAACGAGTTATGGGAACTTCGGTTCCTGGTCTCGTGACAGCCCGGGCCTTTCGGGGGCGTATGAGAGATCGGCGGCGGCGTGGTGGTGCTAGATGCCTGTAGCCCAGGTGGAAGTCTGTGAAGACGCCTCTAGGAGCCGCTGCAATCCCGCGGTGCGTCTCGCTGTCACGAACCACTCACCGGGCGGATAAAGTGCCGCCGGCACCCGCACTTCTGCCCTTCCCCTTCCTCAACAAACCCTGCAGCATGCCCGCAGTAAGGCCCGTTCCACAATCGACGTGGCGTTACAACAAAGCCTAGCATACGGAAGTGAATACCCTACTAGCGTCTACAAGAAGCTCATACGACGTGGATTGGCGTAAAGATGGTCATATTTCATCCTACATTACGTTTTTAACGCCGGCCAATCAGAACGAAATACGTCATTGGAACTAGGCCTACTGTCATCACATGAGGACCGAATAATTAGTAAAATAGATTCTATTCTGACTCCAAATGTAAGCCGAATGACGTTTCCCACCAATAAATAAATAAATAAATATATCTATATATTTCCTTTTTGAGCGTTTATCTTTGCTATTGCTGGAGTCTGCTAAGCTGTTTTTTTTTAACGATTCCCTTTCAGTAGGTAATCATGTAGCTTAAATAAAAAATAAGGTATACACATTCGAACTCAGTATAGCCAAACCAAGAATATAAAAATTTCCATACTTGAAAATAATATTTGCCTATTTGTGTACTTTTAGCTGATTGATCAGTACGTTTACGGAAACGCCGATTGTTGACAGACGGCTTGAATTACACGCCAAAAGTATGTTATGTTGCGCCAAGCCACGTCAATTGTGAACATACACGGCCTGCCAAGTGGCGAAGTAGTATCTGTGCTGTTGCCTTGGAGGAAACGTGGAGGCAGAGTACGCATGCGAGATGCGCACTCTGTGTCGCAACCATACAATAAAATGAGGTAGATAGGATTTTCGTCTTCTGTGCATATCCCCAGCATTGGCACATAAATTCACGTGTTTCGATTACGAGGCGTTCGTTTGAATTCGTTTTAACCTCAAGCCTGGGCTTAAAAAAAAAAAAATTATATTTTGCGTAACTTGTATATATAGGAAGTATTTGCGTTAGAACGTAGTGAAAAATAGTGCACTAGCATATCAGAGCACTTATTTTACAAACTGTTAACGGTTATTTAAGCACTTTTGAAATCAACCATAACATTTTCACTGCCTCTACCTGCTTATATTTAAAGGGCACACTGGCTGCCAAGCGTTGAGTACAGATGGTGAGGACGGAAATAAAATAGTTGCATATCTTAACATCGAATTAAAAGCGTTAGGTAAACGTTTCTAAATATTGATGAAAAAAAAATTGTATCATTTTAATGCATGTAAGTGTAAGAATTAGCAAGTTTGCAACATTTTTAATTTTATTATAATTTTACTGTTTCACTTGACCGACGCAAGAATAAAGTGATGAGGCCCATGGCTGTGGTAATTGTACATATGTTGGAAGAATACACAATGTGTATACAAGTAGACCTTAGGCAGTGCTTTCAAAAGTGCTCAGTTTACTGTGAACAGCCTCTAGTAATAAATATATTATGTGAAATATTGTTACACTGCGTGCGCACGAATGCGGTGCGCTGTCCCTCTGGTGTAATTTTCTATACTCTGCTGAGCTTTGATTGCACGAGGCGAAGGAATATCCTGGAAGTAGAACTTCATGAATATCCTGGATGTAGGACTTCAGAAAAGATTGAAGAAACCGTGAATGGGGGTATATTCACTTTACGGTCGCAACTACTGAAAGGAATTTTCCCTCCATTATAGCCGTCAAAACTACGTGCCTTCGACTAAGGTAAGCACACTGTTTACATATAAAGTAGACCATTTTTACACGCCGTCTTTTCAATACAAAACCCACGGCAGAGATTTTAAGAACTCGTATGTTTTTATGCTTCAGAGTGTGACCACCAGAATTAATTTTTATTAAAATTTATAAAACTTCGAATATGAATTTTTTCCCCTTAATATGCTCATTTATCACAAACGTTTTATACTTCCGTTTTTCTAAAAATTTTCTTAACACACAGCACAAATTAGGAACAGAGAGAAAATACATACGTAGGCAAAGGCTAGGAAGAAAAAGTTATGATGTAAAATCTTATTAAATTAAGCAATTTTAAGTCATTTGTAATATAAACGTTTCTATGTGAGATATTTAGATTTTCGGGAATACAGTGTTCGAAACGCATTTCGTTGCTAGCTACAGAAAATGTTTATTTCTGATTGTCTGTCCAGTGCACCGGTACGTTGGTTATGACTTGGCGTTTTCTTCCAGACTTGTTCATGCTGTGTTTAAACGTGGCGGAACGATACGTAATGAGTAGCCTGAAATTTTTGTACGCGGAAAGAGCAGACTTCGTCAATATTTCTCAGAGGTTCACTATTTCACTTGTTTTACGACAGTGTCTAGTAGTGTAATAGTGCGATTGTTAAATTCATGTATTTACAATTAAGTAAATTAATCGAAAAGTAAGTTTTACTCAAAATGCTATCAAACAAAAGTAGTTTGGGAATGAAGTGAAGGGGGGAGTGTGAGGGAAGGNAGAGAGAGAGAGAGAGAAAGAGAGAGAGAGGTAAAGCGAGATGTCTGTGCGGCTCTTAACATAGGGGTATTGAGAGAAGTTTAGAAATGAACTGACAGGTAGCACAACACTACAAAAGATTTCGGAACTATAAACCAAAATTATAGACAATTAAAAATGATTTAATAAAAATTCGTACCACACTGAAATCACTGTTGTAGAGAAAAAAAAAACACCACAGCCTCTAGTTTTTTGTCCACCACTAAAATAACGAACGAAACAGAGTGGTTGGAAACTGAGCATCACACCAAACACCAAAAAAGTAACGCAGAAAATTCGCTTACATGAGAACAACCACAAGTTCTGTGCGCCGTGTATTTTTGGCGTGATCGACGTAAATGTTAATCAAACTAATTAATTTTGTCTACACTACTTTATCTGGGAAAAACATGACAATGTTTCTTTTTAACACTTCTATGCCTTACTGTAGACAACTGTCTAACCGTTACAGAGGAATATTATATAGAACCGGTTCTGTAACCTGCGAGGCTAAGTGCTCAGTAATCTTCCCTGTGGGTAACTGATTCGCAACCCAAGCTCCTGCTCTACGTTGTAACTGGTTCACAACACTGATCACCGAACCCAAAGTATACAGTTTACTGGTTGTGATAACGAATCAAGTGGTTTGCCAGCTCAATTACAGCCGGCATCAAAACATTTATTATTTGCAACACCAGAAATCATAAATTAATATAGAATTGAAAGGGTTCGGAGCACCTATAAACAGTTGGTGGTTTTCGTGAGCTAATATGAAGCGAAGTTTTATAAAGAGAATACACTATTTGTTAGTACAGTAAAAACAACGTTTCGAATGATTTATGTTCCGTACCCTGGCATTTGCACGTCGTGTGCCGTCGCTGGTGCGCGGAAGGGGGAGGCCAGTTAGCGGTTATCGTCGCTAATGAGTTGGCTATCGGCGGGTGAAAGTCCCTAACTGCCGCTGCTTGTCGTGTTCAAGTCGATATAAACCGCCTTGCGGCGACGCACGGCGGGTCGAATCGCAATATCAGCCGCGATGCGCACGTTCCGTCGACCCTGCACCGCGGCGGTTGACTGTCTGCTGGCGGCGGTCGCCTGGGTCCTTCTCCTGGCGGTGAGTCCGGTGTAACATGTAGACAGAGCACTTTGGTACCTCCTAGCCCGAGACTCTCTGCGACATCTCCTATATCCCTTGTGCTTTATTTGTACGAGGTGGTATCAGAAAGTTTCGAGAGTATCTCAGTTTACATGCAAGTACTGTGCTTATCTGCGTTTACACACCATCGCCTCGAGCACAGCTATACAGCGCTCCCAGCATTCTTGCCCCTTCTGGAATGTGTCGTAGAAGTCTTCTTCTCAAAGCTTGTCAAGCACCTTCTGCGATTCGCGCTGGATATCCGTCAAAATGGTGACCTGTGAGCCGGATCTTCATCTTCAGGCAGAGGGCGAACTACACAGGAGTCAAATCTGGAGAGTAGTATGAGTGCGGAAGCACGACCCTGTTGTTTCCGGTGAGAAACTCACGCTCGAAGGGAGTTCGGTGACAGGGTGCATCGTCATCGTGAAGAATCCATTTTTTTTTCCCGCGCCACAAATCCGGGGGCTTTCCCCGAACGTCCTCCCTCAGGCGCCCCAAAGTCTGATACTACTGACAGTCTGACCCCCACGGATGAATTCTCGATGCACAATGCACTCTGTCACCGAGCTCTCCTCGCACAGTCTTGAGTGTACATTGTGGCTCCAATTTTCGATGCTCTTATTTCAATGTCATCAAAGTTTCATAAATATATATAATATTAAAACAAATAAATCTGGTATTAACCCACAAAACATTATCAGGAAATATAACTACGAATTCACTCGTGAGAGAAGTTTTTTGGGAGTTAGTATTCGTATTTTTTAATAATGAATACAATTTGAAGAATATGCACATGTGTTTTCTGAATTATTTTAAGGTATGTAATTTGCCGGGGAAATCTTCCGAATTTCTCTATTCGTCATCTTGCAACACTGCTGAGGAAGGACTCTCTCCAGCCCCAACACCCGCGAGCAGCCAAACGAGGGAACCTCAACAAGATCAGTCATTGGCCTGCGCGGAGTCCCTCTTGCTCTCTGCGGCCACGGGACGAAGGGCTTGTCTCTCGTGTAGGCCATCCTTCTCTCATCACTAGAGAACAGGAAATGTTGCAGATTAATTTGGCAGCAAGCTAGACTGCACACGATTTTAGGTATCAGAGCCTTAGTTAGCAGAAGAACTTCGGCAATATTTGGATTGTTCCCGCAACAAACAGAACTGTCGTAAACTAACATAACATTCTGTCGATGGTACAAAAGTTTGGTTGCTGCTACCATGGAGCCTGTTTACAGAACTGTCCTGTCGTCACTTCTCTGATGGTGTTTTTTTTTCNAAGTTTGGTTGCTGCTACCATGGAGCCTGTTTACAGAACTGTCCTGTCGTCACTTCTCTGATGGTGTTTTTTTTTCCAGTACAGCTACCATGAATGTACGGAAGAAAGCTGTACCATTCGAGCTTTCTCAAGTTAAGTTGTGNTTTTTTTTTCCAGTACAGCTACCATGAATGTACGGAAGAAAGCTGTACCATTCGAGCTTTCTCAAGTTAAGTTGTGTGTTAAATAATGTGCAGTATAAAGTCGAATCAGTTAAAACTGCTGCAAATCAGCAAATTTGACTACAGATACGTTGAAACTGCTCCAATTTAATGATTAAAGTTCCACTGATTATTTTAGTTAATGGTATTCCCTCATTATAAACGGCGATGTCTTCTGATTCCTAGTGAATTACACTGGCCTGGCAGTAAAACCTCAGTGCATTCCACTGATTCGCCAGTAGATAACATCTAATTAACTGAAGATTCAGTATAATAATTCTACTGACTGAAATCACTGTTTCAGATTTAGTGTATGGAATTTAGCAACAGTTTCTGCGGCCCCTCGACGGACGCTGTGTTGCAGTCAGAGACTAAAGATGAGATCGGTCGATCCTTCGTCTTCTGCTCATGTACCCAGTATTCACGTACCCCAAAACAACACCTAGCCAAGCCACATGGTCGATAATGATAAACACGTTTGTATATATCTTAATTTTCAAAGTACAAGCACTTTTATATGAATAAAATACTTTTGTCAGTTACAATTTAGTAAAACTGCATTTTAAATTGGTTAGATGAAGTAATCAAACATCTAAGAGCACTTGTTTACCATACAGTGATCTAACCTCAAATCTTATCCACGTCGTTTACGACAGCCATGTTGGCAGAATGGCAGTTCAATGTTGGGACACGGAGACTGGTTCTGCACATCAAGCGAGATCGCTCTGCTCCATATTGGGTTCACGGTGGCGTAGTCGTCGGACTACTCGCCTCCAACCTAGGTGAACCTGGTTCGAGTTCCGGCTTGGTCACCCCTTGAGTTTTGCATGTTGGAATCGTGCCGGGACGATGCCGCTGGTCGGAGAGTTTTCCTCGGTGATCCTCCGTTTCCACCGGCCTTGCATTCCGGCGTCGCTCCAATGTCGCGTCTCTTCACCCTCATCGGCTGCAAGGTCCTCGATGTTAAGAGCCGCCCAAGTCCCTCCAGTCCACCCTACTGTATGTTGCAGCTGCCGTGCTCGAGGTCACAGCACGTGATTCCGGAGAAGGACGTGGAGAAGGTGCGGGAGGCGTCTCAACTCTTCAGCACCGCACACGGTCTCAGCTGCGAGGACGTCTGGCCGCTGGCGAGCTACCTCACCGACAGCGGCCTGCGCCCCGAAGACGCACAGGTGACCGCCACCACGCCATGCGGTACTCGCGAGGCCCGCCTACCTGGCGCAGTGTTTGAAATACACTTTTCCCCGCAAAAATATTAAACGCGCGTCCAGTGTGCTCAGCTAAGAAAACATATTTGCAGTTTAAGGCGACTGCCTACCGGCTGACAGCTGCGAAATTTAAATAGGAAATCCCATGGTAATTAAATTTCGTCTTAGTGCGTTAATTTTAGAGATAAGCGTTTCAAACAAAATGTGTCGTTCGCGAATTTTTTAGGAGAAGATCTATATGAGCGTATATTTTCAATACAGATAGACAGTATGCACTTTTTTGTAAAACATAAATTTTAAAAATTCCTTNTCTATATGAGCGTATATTTTCAATACAGATAGACAGTATGCACTTTTTTGTAAAACATAAATTTTAAAAATTCCTTGCAAACAGGCTGTACATGTTATGGAAACACCTCAGCTGTAGGGAACTTCCCTAAAAAAAATCCGCGAAGAATACATTTTGTTTGAAACGCCTATCTTTAAAATTAACGCATCGAGGTGAAATTTCCTTAACATGGGATTTCCTACTTAACTTTTGCAGCTGCCAGCCGGTAGGCAGTGTTCTTAATGTTTAGGAAGTCTACAGAAATATTTTTTACAGTGAGTTTAATGTAACGTGTGCAATATATGAATTAAATTACATAAAAATTCTGTAAAAGACCAATTATGAAATTTAATTCATAGATTAATGTTGAGTACTTGCTGACCATCATTAAAACGTTATTATTTGAGTCAATTTTTAACAATTTAAAAATTTTTGTTTATTAATTTTGTACTTTAGAAAGCTGCACTGAGGCACGCAAATTTAGTATGTAGAAAGTTCACAAATATAATGGATTGTTTTCCTAAACTAGATCTGATTGTGAATATTTTTATTCATTCGACGTTCCACTATATTAAGGCCTTGCAATTAATTTGAATTTTGAAGACTTTATTTTTTTTTATTTGTGACTCCGTCCTTCGAGAACCTCTGAATGCCTAGTGAAGTTAACGCTTCCAAAGAGCTCAACTCGGCAATACAATGCAAATATAGATAATAACAAGAAGCGGTGATAATGCATAAAAACAAATCAAAAGAAACATTTTTCAGTAACCACATATTTCTACCTAAGACTTTTAATTCAACATTAAGACATTTAACTCCGTCACTGACAACTTTACTGGGCGCATGCCGATCAATGTGCCGTTTAAAATACATGTAGGCAGAGTTGAATTGAGTTGAGAGATCTAGGCGGCTCTTAACGAGATATTTAGAGCCGATGAGGGTGAAGTGAGGTAAGAGTGGAGCAGCGCCGGAATGAAAGAGCGGGGTAAACAAAAGATCCCCACGACAACCCGCCAATCAGGTGGCACCGTCCGGCAACGATTCCCACAGGCAAAAATCAGGGATCGACCCCCCCGGGAATCGAGCCCGGTTCGCCTAGGCGGGATGCGAATAGTCTAACCACTACACCACCGGGACCCCTGTATGTAAATAGATAAAATGATATTTTCNCCCCGGGAATCGAGCCCGGTTCGCCTAGGCGGGATGCGAATAGTCTAAACACTACACCACCGGGACCCCTGTATGTAAATAGATAAAATGATATTTTCCGAAGGTTGATTTGAAAGGTGCTCGACCGCGAACAGCGTAAAGAGGTGGTGAGGACAAGAGGACGTGTGTCCAGGAGTCGCTGGAGCTGTTGCTGCCCGTCGTGCTGGAGGAAGGACCCCTGGCGGTGCTGGACGAGATGCGGGTGGCGGCGNGAGCCGCGACTCTACCTGCTGCTGAGGAACCACTCGGCCGCCGGCCTGCGCGAGTACGCCACCGCCGAGGGCAAGCTGTACGGCGTGCTGCAGGACCTCGCACAGCTGAGGCCCGACAAGCCCTACGCCGACCTCGTCAAGTACAGGTGCGTGCCGTTCATACAAGAAGAAGAAAATTTCGAAAGACATTAAACCCCACTTAGCCAAATGGCCATCTGAGGCGGTGTCATTATACGGTACATTAAACAAATTTCACTCAAAGAATTAATGGGGCTTGGAAATAGAAATTAGAAGGAGAAATGGTTAAATACTTGTTACGTAATATTGTTAAAAACGGTGCCTCTGACTCCACCCTCACCACCACAACCCTGCCGCCCATAGGAGACAGAGGGCTTGGTACGCGAATGTATTCTTGTACTGATGTTGTGGCGTATCGGTGTTTGTGTGTTGTGTTTGTTTGTTGTTTATATCGCCAGTGTTATTGTTTGTGTATGTGTTGTTTGAGTAGGGTGCCCGAGTGCGCTCTTATGCCCACCCGGGCCCCTCTTCCAAGGTGTTGTTTTTAGGTTCCTGCCCGTTGATACAGCTGGAAAACTGGACACAGCCATGCGCTTCTGCCCATATGCTTGTGGTGGTTGCAGTGACTTTGAGGAGCTGTCACTTTGTTCGCTAGTGGGAGTGACTGGTACGTCTGTCTCCTCACGTTCTGATTCCGAAAGGGAATCTTCAATTACCTGCTGGTCTGCCTGAAATTAGAGTTAGTTTTCTAAAAATGTGGCCAAGCTGTCGGATACAAGAGGCATGAAGGCCACGTGTTGTAGAAATATTTCGTGCACACATCCCATATGAATGCACAGAGCCCTGAGAGAAAGATGCGGTTATCGTAACGATTATATAACTTTCCGCATATAAATATTTCAGTTTAATATATTTTGTCAATAATAGAATTATTCTGCATAAATAGTGAATAAGTCCCGCATATAAGTAGACCCTATATAAATATATATGTATGTGTGTGTGTGTGTGTGTGTGTGTGTNTTTGTCAATAATAGAATTATTCTGCATAAATAGTGAATAAGTCCCGCATATAAGTAGACCCTATATAAATATATATATATATGTGTGTGTGTGTATGTGCATATTGATGTTTAAATGTTTATATATATGACAGTCATCCATTTTACTATAAAATGTAATAAATTGTGAAAAGCGGTCAAAATAGCTAATTTCATAGTTTTGATGTTGTTTTAACATTATGTAAACATTCTCACATTTTATTTTTGTTTGTTGTGTACGAAATAGTTTCCAAGTACAACACGTGTAGCATTTATTTTTACATTACTTCTTAATCCTCAGCCAAATGTCGAACATAGGTGATTTTCGTATTATAACAAGTGTTTTGCCATTACCCAGCATTGTGGAGTAAATTGCGAACAACTCAGCATTGTAGGCAATGTTGTGTATTTTTTCCCTATTCTGAAATTACAATGTGATGTATTTTTTCACGATAGTACTGATCATGTGGATATTATTTCGCTCATTCGTGCAGGGCTTTAAAAATAAAACATACATGTGACAATAAACTTAACATTATTTATCATGCACATAGGTTTGTGCAGTTTTATAGTGTGTGTGTGATGTCTATTTATGGGTACCGCAAGATGAACAATCGTGGTAAGAAATTCAGAAAGGATTTCAACAGATATGGAATTTCCCTCAACGTTTGGGGGCAATGGACTGTAAAAATATAGCAACCCACTGTGGGTCCGATTTGTACAACTACAAGTCAACATTTAGTTAAGTTTTATTAGCCATCGTTGATAGCAACCATTCCTTTAGTTACATTTCTGTAGGAGCAAACGAGCGGGTGAATGATGCAAACATATTTCGGAATAGT
Source organism: Clitarchus hookeri (assembly GCA_002778355.1). Taxonomy (NCBI): domain Eukaryota; kingdom Metazoa; phylum Arthropoda; class Insecta; order Phasmatodea; family Phasmatidae; genus Clitarchus; species Clitarchus hookeri. Next base: position 249,503 of record NQII01002053.1, read on the forward strand.
GATTTTTTTATCGCTTTAGATGAAGACAAGTTACGAACTCCACAAGGTGGAATTTTCGTCGCTGATGATGCGTTTCCGCTTAGGGTTGACATTTTGAAACCATATACAATATGTGGAACATTCAGTGTATAGAACAGCGCATATTCAACTACAAACTATCCCGAGATAGACGCATTGCAGGAAACACGTTCGTAATATTAGTATCAAGATTTAGGATTTTTGAGAGTCCACTTAATGTTCGAGTTGATACAGCTGACAGAATAGTGAAAATAACGTGTGCACCGCATAACTGGCTTCGTAGGAGTAGTCCAAATTATGTAACATATGACATGGTTGATAGAGGAGACCACGAACAATACTCTACAATGCTCGGTGCATGGCCTTTGCTTTCTTGCGCAACAGGATTGATAAATAGTGGACGTGTTTCAGGAACACGATACAAGAATGACGCAAAAATGTTACGCGACAGATATACACAATATTTCTCTGCTGATGGTGCAGTTCCATGACAACATAAAATGATATAATTACCTGGCTGTAGGATTTTTCAAAATCATGTATACTTGAGAGCAACTTGTACATCTATGGCAGTAAATATATTGGAACTATTTTCTGTTAAATCTTTCTAATTGCATCTTTGCAGCTTCTGCTTGTAAGCTAATGAAAGTATATATTTACCGTTCTAAGGTTATGTCTCTAATATTTCCTTTGCCATACTCGTAAAATTATAAATCAACAAATTTGAAGTGCTTTTCCGGATGGTCACAACTGGACGAAGGAATGAATCTGCGTTCGGAAACCATAACAGCTGTGGCTTGCATACATCGACCGAACCAGCTCTCGATTTCGTAGACTTACGGATTTTCGCCACTTCTTGACTATACGTAGACCGAAGTGCTTTTATTTTATTTTTTACGTTTTGTACTGTTCCTGGCACTGGCAGATTTTCTGCAATGACCTTCGATGCTTTTTCCCTTTCCCCACGATTCTCGTACTTTGCACTTGCTGTGTTCCACAAACATTCTTGCGTTTCGTACAACTCTACAAAGGCAAGAGTATCTTTACCACTCCACTTAGCCATTTACACTACTGCTGTCACGCTGCTAGACTGACGTATTGTTCAAGTTGCTGTTTACACGACGCCAGTTGCTCGGAGTTCCAGGAATTGTGCATTCCAGTGCCTTACCGCGTGCCAGTAGCTGGCTTGTTGAGACAGCTACTGGAACGTCAGAATACTGGTTCCAGTGCTGGCAGCAGTTACTTGAACAGGGTGTCTATAGTCGGTTCATGACTGGAAGATACTTTCTTGAAGCCCTGCTAAAGATCTACTTTCAAGCCCATTTCGTATCCTTCTGCCAAAGGGTAAACAAACATTGCCATGTGGCAGTCACATGGCAATGTTTACATGCAATGTTT
>NQII01002053.1:268367-297504 GCA_002778355.1 Clitarchus hookeri
ATTTATTTATTCATTAACTGATTTCCTAAGTAAGCAATATGCTCTGGGAATGTGTGTGTGTCGTCATCTGTTACATACGTATAAACATCATAGAACAAAATACAATAAAAAATAAAACAAAACATAATTTACAATACGTGCAATATTTTTCATTATAATAGCGCTACATTTTAAAAATAGGTGTAAACATGATTGCATGATTGTCAGATTCACTCGAAACAGTAATAACAATAATAATCTTTGCTTTGGTCCTACATTACCAAAAATATATGTTACAATTTAATGTCAAAAATAAAAGGTTAACAATAAAAGATTATGAGTAGAATTTTAATTAAAGTTACATAATAATTTACATGATAATTTTATTAGAAACAAATTTGTACTTACAGCCAAAGTTTGGTAATTTTGTATGCCTACACGTTTCATTTTTGCTTCCTGTGAATTTACCTAGTGCTCTGTGAGGCAGCTAACATAACAATTTTTAATTTAATGCTTGAAAAGAGCCCATATGAATCAAAAGAAAAAAAATATAAGACTGTAGGAACTAAATTTATGTAGTCACTAGCGAACCGGCCCGGCTTCGCCCGAGTACAATTGAGTTTTGCAGTGATACACTTATAAATAAATTGGGAAAAGACAATCCATTTATGTGAAAACAGAATTATAAAATTATACTATGTTGGCCTAAGTTTTTAACTGATTACGGCAACTCAAAAGGAAGGAAATATTTTTTACCCGATAGCCAAGAAGTAGGGTATTGTTTTTGGAGTGTATATGTGCAACTATCGCGTAGTTACCACATTTCCGCTTTCCAGCGTCGATGTGTGAAAATCAAAATGTGAGTTTCATCAAGTTGTAGCTTTATAAATAAGTATACCTAGGTACTACTTTTTGCGCTTGGCTGAGGGATCTTAATCAATCACCAAAGTTAAGCAACGTTCCCAGCGGCACACATTTGGATGGGTGACCGTTTAGTGGCATAACATCTGAGCGCTTCCAGGCTTCGGAGGGCACGTTAAATATTCGGTCCCGGTTGTTATGGATTAATGGCAGTCGTTAAGTCATTTCAGAGGTCCTTGGGCGGCCTAATAAACTCTGACACCAGAGGAAAAAAATATTCGTTCCCAGCCGTTGCAGAATTAGGTTTTGTTGTTATTCCACAAGGCACGTACAATTTACCGGGATAAAACGTATCCTATGTCCTATTCCAGGACCTAAAATACCTACATACCAAATTTCATCAAACTCCGTTCTACTGTTATGGAGCTGAGTGGTAACAAACATACATACACACACACACAGACTTTCGCATTTATAATATTAGTAGGATAGGATAACCCATCTGTTCTGTTAGTATAGGGACAGCAATCGGATTGGTTGTTTGTACCAGATAAATATTGGTAGCGTAGAGGGTAATTGCAATTTCCTACGTAATTCTGAAACGTGCCCAATATGTTGTGGTCTTGTCAGTGATTGTATCTGCAACTATGAATATGGTTCCTTAACCAGAGCGTTGTTTTCGAACACCTTCAACAATATGTGGATTGTTCTCGCAACGCACAGAACTGTATTATACTAACAGAACGTTATGTTGCTGGTGCAGAAGTTCTGTTGCTGCTGCCATCAAACCCGATGACAATACTGATCTGGTGAACTACTCTGCTGCTTTTTTTTTATCAGTGTGACGCACTCCAACGAAAGTAGCCAGCGTTCTACGACAAGTAGTCCACTCGTGACGCAAATACGTCTTGAAAATCACACCGACACACATGCGGCACTAGGACGAAAATTATTAGAGCGCCGTGGTGGCGCAGTGAAAGAACGTTACCCGTTCGGGTTCGGTTCGATTCCCTGCAGGTTCACTCCCGGATTTTCGCATGTGGGAATCGTGTCAGGCGATGGCGCTGGTCGGTGGGTTTTTATCGGGATTTCCCGTTTCTCCCGCCCTTGCATTTGAGCGCTGCTCCATACTCACCTCGCTACACTCTCGTCAGTTCTCTCATGCCCGTTGTAGCCAATTATCTACACGTTCCAAAGAGTGGTTATATTTAACCGGCACTGTACACTACGAAGCTCAGTGCCCAACGAACTTCCCTTGAGGTACCTGATTCGTAAACATTCGTAAACCGTGCTACTTCTCCACGTTGTGACTGGTTAATATCACTGATCGCCGAGCACAAAGCCTACAGCTGTCTCGTTCGATCAGGTACACGACTACGATGCAAGGGATACCTTGGGTTGGCACTGCGCATGCGTGGGGCGCGGCTGGGGGCTCACCGAGTCTGGCGGTCATTTTGGGCTTGGGCGAGAATTTCCCGGCAGTTCATCTCGCGACTCCAGATGTGCTGGCGCGCTGGCTTGTGCCAAACAGAAGATCTCGTCTTAATATGTCAATTTAAGCCATAGATGTCAGGTATCAATTTCGTTACTGTCACTTCATTCTCATGTACCAAAGAAAATATCGCCCGCTAAACCAGGCTTATTTTCGTGAAAACCACGGCAGTGTCATCGACAAAGCCAAACTCCAATTTTTACGTCATATTTCAATTACAAATTTATTTTTCACGAACAAAGTTCGGTGTTATATACCGTAGCGTCTTTCTATATTTTCATAAATAAGTTATCAAATATGTTACCCAATATATTCTGCGCTTAAATGAACTAACCGTACATAGTAAGAAGATTCTATTAAAAAATGTAAAAATATACTGACAACATTAGACAAAACACTGTTAAAATCGTAGGTGGGGGGTGGGGGGAGTATCCTTGCCATCTTGGATTTACGTATTATCTTCCATTATTTAATTTTATTAATCAATATTTAAAAACCAGTCAAGTCAAGGCACAGGGAACATCTTAACAGTTATTTCGACATCCAATTAATTTTTCTTACATGATTAGTTTCATATATGTAACCGTAATCAAATATTATCTAATTGTTTAATAATGTCAACCCCACATGGGAAAATACAAGAATAATTGAAACCATACAAATTTAAAAAAAAAAAATCTTTAAGTAGTCCTCTATGTCATATTAAGCTTTGATTTTTCTTTGTCTGGTCATAAATTTCTATAACGAAGACATGTAAGAAAATCGAAGATAGAATGAATAATATCTCCTTAAGAGGAATAAGACACATACACATAATGGAAAGTGATAGAGAATAAATAATACCCTGAGTCTGTCAACACTTTAAGAAAGTTTATGAAAAACAACTGCTTTTGCGAATGCGATGTTTTCTTTTTTAGAAGTTCCTGTAAAATTGTAAAAAAAACACAATGTAAAAATAGCTAATAAAATAAAAAATGTATCTGCGAGTTTTAAAACTAACTTGAGGCGGTAATAAAAGAGTTATAGGTAGGAAAGTTTGCAGAAAAATGTAAAACGTTTCTGCACTAATTAACGGCAGATACACAAAGAAATGTTTTCCACGTCTCTGGCCTCCACGGAAGCGCGACAGACGATTTTCTCGGACAGGAAACTGAAATGTTCAAGACGGAAGATTTGAAGACGAGAATAATTGGAGCGGAGCGCTTCAGATACGTCTCCCCGTCTCCCCGAATTGCATTATTTTCATCAATTTAAACTTTGCATCTTCGCGTTATGTGCCAGCGCTCGGCGGCTTCTTATCTTAGGAAATTAAAAACGCAAACAGCGCTGTCTGGCGAGAACTGAGTTTTTTTTTTTTTTTTTTTTTTTTGATTAGAAGCAGGGTTTTTAGTAAAGCGTGCGACGGTCAGGAAATTTAAAAATTATCTCCCAGACCAACAATGACGAAGTATACACGTATTTAATTTCCGCGAAGTTCTGTATACTACACGCCACTAACGGTTCGTTGTATAAGACACAGAATCCTTTTTGCGAAGTTAGGGCTCGTTACTCAAATGTTCATGTTGAAATTTTACACTTACTTTCAAACGAAGAATTGTGTTTGGTAAGGTAAACCCAATTGTTAAATACGTTTTGTTTTAATGAGCACTTTAATCATTTGGTAAGAGTCTGTTATTGACACAAATACTTCTAAATTGTTTCTCATTAAAGTCCTGACAGACTGTGTTTCTAGTATTTTTACGTTCGTTTTGATGTTTCCCTGTATTGCCATTGATTTTTCGCCGTTGATTTTAAAGGTAGTGATAGAGTCGAATGTAGATCTTCTAACACTGGAGTTATCGATTATTTTCTAAAGCAGCCCGATGGAGAAAATGACTTTAAAATAAGGAAAAAGCCACGAACTGTCGGTTGCTTGGGTAAAGAAAAACTATGACGGTTAGTAGCTGGTAAGAATTTTACATGTTTTAAATTTCGTGTACAGTTCGGAATGTCTTGCTTGAATATTCCTGTGACTAATCTTTGCATGTATTACAATAGAGTTTAACTGATAAAATGCACGCACACACCCAACCGTACACACACATAAGCCCGTACAGAATGAAGGTCACATAATGGCAAATAAAAGCGAAATATTCTATAGGATTATTATTAAAACTTCTCAAATTATTCAGTGAAATATTTACTACCGTAAATGTAATGTTTCACCAGTATTCGAAATACAAATAATTTATAAAACGGGAAGTTTTACGATATTTTCCTCGGTTCTAAAGACCTCGATGTTAAGAGCCGCCCAAATTTCTACACCTTCACTTCACTCACGATATATTCCGTAAATAAATGAAAATTTAGAGAGGCAAAAACTTTACTAGTTATCCGAAATTAATTATTAAGTAACCAAGAGAAAAATGCACACAACCCAAATGTTTAAGTGATGTAAGTACGGTCTCTGCATGAAATAGTAACAGGGCAAAGAAAATACGTAGGTTGGTGAACATTTAGGGTCATTTGCATCATTCATTTGAAACGAATTTAGTAGATGGATTATCCACTGTGACGAAACGGGACTAGGATCTGCTAGTAGCGTGTCAATACATGCATGTTTCTGACTGAGCTCTGGGTGAGACAGAAAACATATGTCGAGTTCTGAGGGCAGCTTCTTTACCATATGCACGTGACCCGCTGTGCAGTTAAGGCGCCCGTCTACATGGCGCTTGAACTGCGTTGCAGAGTGTTCCAAATACACGTTTTTCAACGAAACTATTAAGCGTGTGTCCAACGTGCTGATCTACGAAAAGAACACACACTTCAGACGAGAGCTGTTAAGTACTTTCAAAATATCACGTACGTTAGAAACATCAATTCAGAGTACTCCAAAACCGCTAAAAAAAGCCTTTCCAAGGCGCTGTAGCTCAAAATGCACGCATCAGATACATACAAAACTACTATAGGCGCCTGCACTGAACCTTCCTAAAGACTTCCCACTAATAAAATAATATGGTCACAGCTGAAAGTCCCATAGGTACACGCAGCACGACGAGAACACTGCGCGCCAGTTCAGAGCCTTGCGCTTAGCGGCGATGGCGTACTTGATGCGCGTGGCAGTGTCGCCCTTATCGCTCCCGCGCTTCTTGGCCTAGACGTGGGAAAAAGTTCCAGGTAGACGGGGGGGGCCTTAATGGTAAGGCGGGGTGGTGTATCTTACTTCTTTACTGACTCATTGTGGTGCTGAAAACAATTACAAATCTTTCGAACGAGTTAAATCGGTACTCGGGCGCTTTGATACACATCTTCAAAGCTTGAACGAAACATTTCCCGCGTCTGAGGCGGTTTTACGTTCACTTGCAAAGCTTGACCCTTAAACTTTAACCACGCTAAGCTTTTCCAGGTCGCTCTAGACTATAACAGCTACTGTATTGTCGGCGGTCTGTATAAAGAGATTAATTTCCTCAGAACTTCTACTTTCGTACCTCACTACGTGGCGCAACCAATTCATTAATCGCGAGCTAGTATTCATTCCCGTAGATGAGTTTCTGGTGTTAGGTCAAGGGTTAGACTTACGTTTGACTTCACTGTCATCCAACGTCGTTCAGATATTTTATGGTCTCCTTCTTTGTCGGGCTGAATTTTACCAATTTTACTGGCCAATGACTGCACGATCTNTCTTTTTTTCTCTCTCTCTCTCTCTTTAGCTTCTCTTTTTTTCCATATTAAAGTTTTTTTTGCCATCGGGCAGACATGTCAGAAATTTATACAAAACGTCTTTTCGTGCCCGGTTTTGTACATAAAAATGGCTTATAGGCCGTTCACGGTAAGTGAGCACTTGTGAAGCCCTCGTTACTTTTTACTTTCAGCAATTTTTTAATACGTTAACCACCTTTTTAAACAAACATTGTAATGTAAGTAATAAACGCAGTGTGTATATTCCACAACAATCGGAAGTTAACGTGTAAAACTAAAATTAAATATATTTATAGACTATTATTTCGAATGAGAGGACCTTCAAAAGTACTCACTTTACCTAGAATATCCTCTACATTAAAACAAGACAACTGCGAAAGAAGTTGAACGAATTCTTCTATATACTACTTGACTCCCTGCATTGCCTCTGCCCCTAATAATTTACGACACAATGAAGAAAAACTCGTTTATAGTAGAACCAATTTTCGAAAGTACAGATGGATATATTTGGATCAACCGTTCAACGGATAACAACATAGAAAATAAAACTATGCATATATTTTGAAGAACAAAACATTTCCAAACCTCTATAATTAGTTTTATTTCGGAACTGGTTGATTACATAATTTCCTGTTTATTGGGTAATTACAATGTATTTAACTGTGTTTTATCATCACGCTTTGTAAAAATCTCTCTGTTTTATTTACACCGTCAAACTTTGAGTTTACCTTTGACATAAACTTAATGGATTCATTTCATGCTCTCAGTGTTCCTTACACAACTACAGAACTATTTATTTTAAACTTTAACATTTTTCTTTTTCCTATATCCTCAGTCATTAAAAATGTTTAGTTTCTTATTTTTTACTGACGCTAATATTTTTGTATGGGCTTGCTGTTTTATTGTTCTCCACTGAAGCTACTGTTTCTGTATGGGCTTACTGTTTTCTTGTTTTCCACTGATGCCGCTGTTTCTGTATGGGCTTGCTATTTTTTTTTCTAGGGACGCGACTGTTTTTGTATGGGCTTGCTGTTTTCTTGTTTTCCTCTGATAAAGTTGTTTCTTATGGATTTGCTGTTTTATTGTTTCACATTGATGCAGTTATTTTGCATGAGCTTGGCGTTATTTTATTTTACGCTGATGCAGCTGTTTTCGTACAGACTTGTTTATGCAAATACAATTCCTATTTTTAGACCACTATGACTTGAGCAGATAGAAGCGGTGCACTTCAGGAATTTTAAATAAGTTTAAATTTTTTTCTGCACAAAAAATTTGTGGGTGCCATTTTCTAATACTGTATAATATGAATAAATGTAAATTCACGCTGTTAATGGAAGTATAAGCGTATCAACCTGACATCAAAAATAACCAGAAATCATCTCTTACACGCTCTCTCGAAAGGTAACATCAAATGTACAAGAAAGACTTTTATCGTCACACATTGAAATTCACTTNTCTCTTACACGCTCTCTCGAAAGGTAACATCAAATGTACAAGAAAGACTTTTATCGTCACACATTGAAATTCACTTGTAGTTCAACTCTCGCATAGGTACATATGTATTGCATAAGAATGGTCTATTCATGCTTACTTCCAACGTTTCTAAAGGCCCGTATAAATATAATTAATTTTTAACAAAATAAGACACAATTTATACTATACACAACAAATGGAAAATATATTGCTGAAACCATACTAGAACTGAAAAAATAAAATCAAGATATACAATTTTTATATAATATTGTAAAAAAATCTGCTATAAAAATATATAGCACCCTCTAAAATTAATAGTTAATCAATTTTTCAGTCAAAGTAATTTTCCTAACCGACTTAGGCCTATACNCTTTCCTAGCCGACTTAGGCCTATACATTGCAAAAGTTATAATAATGCATAAAAAGGGAGATAAAAATAAATTGCGAAACCACCGGTCTCTCAGCATGCTACAAAATGATTTAAAGGTATTTGAAAGACCACTACCACTACACAATAGGCCAACTAAGTTCCAAGTATTAATAAAACAATTTGCAAAGGACAGCGTCAATTAAAAAAAACCACTATGACAACAGTCTTTCAACTGACAAAATGTAGAAGCTCTCGATAGAGGAGATTTTCCTGCTACACATTCCAAAACAATGTCGCAAAGCGACTGTATTGCTTACCACCGGTGACGTCACATAGAGGTTGTAGGTAGGGTTGCCAGTTACGTGGCAGGCACTCAAACAGAGGACATGTTCAAGTATCTGCCATTAAGAAAGAGGACACATGCAAGGAAATTACACGAAGAAAGCGAACCCACAATTTTACAACGGAAATATACAAAATCAGTCGCAGGTCAGTTGAAAATATATTACATGAGAAATTGTATCCAAAAATCGGTNTATTACATGAGAAATTGTATCCAAAAATCGGTTCCGTATAGCTCTTAAGTAATACAAAATATCGCCAGTTGAAGCGTTATATTGTTATTGTTAGCAGTTTCCTCAAAGCATCTGGTAGAAGACATTCGGTATTTTGTAGCATGGAATCTTCAGGAACATTTATTTGAAATTACCTGTGATCCCTGCTTGCAAACTCATATTGTGGCCCCCTCTTTAAGATGGAAATCACTCTCAGATGAAGGGAAAATCATGTTCACTCTGAATATGAAAGTCAGTTCAATTTAGTTTGTAGGCACTGCAGAGTATTTCGCAAGCAAGTAGTATGGAAATCGGACACATTTTTTTTTTAATGACAGATAATCTCTTTGGCACAGCTCAGTTTCAGATACATTTCGATCGTGTTACTTTGGCAATTTTATTCGTTCTAACAGGTTTCTATTTCCTGGCAAATAAAAATGAAATCTTGAATAGAATAGTCATTTCTCAACTTATACATGTAAAACAAAAAACTGCCACAGAAAAATGTGACTGTTGATAAAGATAAAAAAAATATTTACGTAATATTCTCCAAAAGGTTTACACTTATGCAAGATGTTCGTTGGCACCGTTACTAAATGGTTAATGACATACAAAAACCCTAAAGAAAAGTAAAGCTCTTATTGGAAAAGAGGAAATTTCGATTTTTTTTTTTTNGGTTAATGACATACAAAAACCCTAAAGAAAAGTAAAGCTCTTATTGGAAAAGAGGAAATTTCGATTTTTTTTTTTGTAAAACCAGGCCGGAAAGTTTACAAGGTCCCAAAAAGAGGACATGTCTGGGTAAAAGAAGACGTNTTTTTTTTTTTGTAAAACCAGGCCGGAAAGTTTACAAGGTCCCAAAAAGAGGACATGTCTGGGTAAAAGAAGACGTCTGGTAACCCTAGTTGTAAACAAATTATGGGTGTAGGAACCAGATTTTTGAAGGCGCAGCCAATCTAGACTTTTAACATAGGGGCAGCTATCAGATTGGTTGTTGATACCAACTGAATATCGTCAACGTAGATAATAATAGCGACAGCACACACTGCTGTGGCCCTGTCTGTGACAGAACCTGCAACAATACACACAGTTCCTACAGCAGAGCGNTAGCGACAGCACACACTGCTGTGGCCCTGTCTGTGACAGAACCTGCAACAATACACACAGTTCCTACAGCAGAGCGACGTGTTATTACTACATGAGCTACCTGTTATTACTACAGAACAGTGTGTATCTATAACTGGATAATTTCAGCAATATTTGAATTGTTCCCGCAACGAACATAACAATAACCAACTAACAGAACACTGTTATTCAAGCAGCTTGAAGCTGGATTTGTAAGAACGCGACTGATGCTATGCGAAAGATTACCCGCCAATCTTATTTCAGAACTTATTGTTACAGAGAAACACCGGTGGCTGAGTGTTCAGACTGCTCGCCTCCCACCAAGGCGAACCGGGTTCAATTCCCGGCCGGATCACACCGGATTTTCGCAAGTGGGAACCGTGCCGGACGATGCCGCTGGTCGGCGGGTTTTCTCAGGGATCTCCCGTTTCCCTCTTCAATCATTCCGACGCCGCGCCATACCCACCTCAGTTCACCCTCATCGGCTCTGAAGACATCGATGTTAAGAGCCGCCCAAATCTCTTCACACCCACTCACATCTTCATTATTACAGAACTGTGGTGTTGTCACTTCTATACTGATTTTTGCGGTGGTAACGACTAAACTGGGAACGCAAAGCCGCATTTCAGTATTCAACAGCAAGAACTACTTGCTGGTGCGCTGAAGGATGCGGTTTCGATTCACGGCCGAGTGCAAGACTCATCAGGTGTGGAAAATTTCTATCCCGAGACTGGGTGTTCTGTTGTCCTTTCGACTTCGCATAACGGAAGGCAATGGCAAGCCACTGCTTTCTTAATCACATTGCCTCGAAAACCCAAGGCTAGTCACTTCGCCCTCAGAGGAAATACGAAGTGAAAAAAATTCCAAAATAAACTTTATTTATTTAGTCATTTTGTTTTTACTTATTTGCTTAACCCCGGTGCTGTAATCCCCCATTTTTCCACACGGCGTATATAGCGTAAAGGCAGCACACCATCTGAGCATAAACAAATTTTTGTATCGCAACTCTGAAATACATTTGGTAACAGAACAGTCTAAACCACATGGACTGACTACTGGTTATCACACTGTTTACATGGATATGAAATTTTATCACACTTCAATTGAACACGTTTTAATGCAAGAAGGACGCATCCAACTTACGTAAAACAATTTTTCTTAACAGCGCGTGTCTGCTAGAAAATCTAACGCGAACTACCAACGTTTGATCAAATTATTTTGACAGTTGTGCTGGCAATTCGTGAGCCAAACTTGTCAATACGCACGCATAACTGGAAGTATATTGATTTTTACCCTCGTAATACGTCCAAGGCGTCGGAAGCAGCTATACTGAGAATCATGACATTGTCATCTTACCAAAACTGAACCTAATAAAATACAAATTTACATAATTTTTTTTGTGGATAATAGTTGCTCAATATAAACTTAATATTTGGGGGTGAATTTACGTGTACAGCGTAATTGCCATGACCAGGCCACAGAACAGGCAAGCAGACAGATGTGAAATGGAGATGNGTTCCTACAGCAGAGCTACCTGTTATTGCTACATGAGCTACCTGTTATTACTACATGAGCTACCTGTTATTACTATATGAGCTACCTGTTATTACTATATGAGATACCTGTTATTACTACATGAGCTACCTGTTATTGCTACAGAACAGTGTGTATCTATAACTGGATAATTTCAGCAATATCTGAATTGTTCCCGCAACGAACATAACAATAACCAAGTAACAGGGCATTGTTACTCAAGCAGCTTGAAGCTGGATTTATAACAACGCGACTNTATCTGAATTGTTCCCGCAACGAACATAACAATAACCAAGTAACAGGGCATTGTTACTCAAGCAGCTTGAAGCTGGATTTATAACAACGCGACTGGTGCTATGCGAAAGATTACCCGCCAATTTTATTTCAGAACTTATTATTACAGAGAAACCACGGTGGCTGAGTTGTCAGACTGCTCGCCTCCCACCAAGGCGAACCGGGTTCAATCCCCGGCAGGCTCACCCTGGATTTTTGCAAGTGGGAACAGTGCCGGACGATGCCGCTGGTCGGCGGGTTTTCTCGGGGATCTCCCGTTTCCCTCTTCAATCATTCCGACGCCGCTCCATACCCACCTCAGTTCACCCTCATCAGCTCTCAAGACCTCGATGTTAAGAGCCGCCCAAATCTCTTCACACCCACTCACTTCATCATTATTACAGAACTGTGGTGTTGTCACTTCTATACTGATTTTTGCTGTGGTAACGACTAAACTGGGAACGCAAAGCCGCATTTCAGTATTCAACAGCAAGAACTACTTGCTGGTGCGCTGAAGGATGCGGTTTCGATCCACGGCCGAGTGCAAGACTCATCAGGTGTGGAAAATTTCTATCCCGAGATTGGCTGTTCTGTTGTCATTTCGACTTCGCATAACGGAAGGCAATGGCAAGCCACTGCTTTCTAAATCACATCGCCTGGAAAACCCAAGGTCAGCCACTTCACCCTCAGAGGAAATACGAAGTGAAAAAATACCGAACCAAATTTTTATTTATTTATTTAGTTATTTTGTTTTTACTTATTTGCTTACCCCCGGTACTGTAATCCCCCATTTTTCCCACACGGCGTCTATAGCGTAAAGGCAGCACACCATCTGAGCATAAACAAATTTTTGTATCGCAACTCTGAAAGACATTTGGTAAACCGAACAGTTTAAACCACATGGACTGACTACTGGTTATCACACTGTGTACATGGATATGAAATTTTACGACACTTCATTTGAACACGTTTTAATGCAAGAAGGACGTATCCAACTTACGTAAAACAATTTTTCTTAACAGCGCGCGTCTGCTAGAAAATCTAACGCGAACTACCACTGTTTGATCAGATTATTTTGACAGTTGTGCTGGCAATCGTGAGCCAAGCTTGTCAACACGCACAGATAACTGGAAGTATATTATTTTTACCATCGTAATACATCCAAAGCGTCGGAAGCAGCGATACTGAGAATCATGACATTGTCATCTTACCAACCAGAACCTAACGAAATACAAATTTACGGAAATTTTTTTGTGGATAATAGTTGCTCAACATAAACTTAATATTTGGGGGGTGAATTTACGTGTACAGCGTAATTGCCAATACCAGGCCACAGAACAGGCAAGCAGACAGATGTGAAATGGAGATGCAATTCTTTTATCGTGGGCGTTCCCGTTCGCTGATAGACCACGCGAGTCTCTGGAAACGGGCGTCGTGGCTATGCGCTCTGCGAAAGATTCCTTGCTAGTCAGGTTGCCGGGTGGCAATTCATTCTCTAGGCACTCATTGGTCGGGCCCGCGCGGTGGTGTAGTGGTTAGACTACTTGCCTCCCATCTAGGCGAACCGGTTTCGATTCCCGGCGGGGTCGCTCCCAGATTTTCGCATGTGAGAATCGTGGGATTTTCTTGGGGATTCCCTCCCCCCCCCCTCCTTGAGTACCGGCGCTGCTCCATACTCACCTCGCTTCATTCTCATCGGCTCTCAAGACCTATATGTTATGAGACGCCCAAATCTCTTCACACTCTCTTCACATTCATTGACCAACAACGTTCCCACCATATTGTTGGCCAGTGAAGCTATTTTGGTGGCGCGAGTGGCAGGGGTTTGCGATACGCGCCACCGTTTCGGCTCTGTATCCCCAAATTTTCTGCAACCAGGATTTTTGCGTCGTCTGTTTAACAGCGACTAGTTCTCAAGTATACTGCAGACTGAAATACCATAGGTACCGGAGCTTCCACTGTGCGGCGTCAATTCTCCTAACGTATAAAACCAAGGCCGCCCAAACTACGGCCCACGTATCGTAAGGGCCTTTGCGACATTTCGTCCTGTCAACGGCCCGAATTTCTTCCGTCAATACATGTAACATTTTCGAAATGAAAAGTCCTCTAAGTAATTCAAGCGAAATTAATACTTCTTGTTGAGGAATCTCAAGGAGTCTAGAGAGTTTCGTACCATTAGTAAATATACACAAGTAAATGACGATGATAATATAAAACTACTAAAACTTTTGCGGTCCAAGACACTGTGAGGATTCTTTAATTCTNGCGCGGTGGTGTAGCGGTTAGACTACTTGCCTCCCACCTAGGAGAACCGGTTTCGATTCCCGGCGGGGTCGCTCCCGGATTTTCGCTTGTGAGAATCGTGGAATTTTCTTGGGGATTTCCCCCCTCCCCCTCTTGCAATCAGGCGCTGCTCCTCATACTCACCTCGCTTCATCCTCATCGGCTCTCAAGACCTCTATGTTAACAGACGCCCAAATCTTTTCACTCTCTCTTCACGCTCATTTACCAACAACGTTCCCGTCATATTGTTGGCCAGTGAAGCTATTTTGGTGGCGCGAGGGGCAGGAGTTTGCGATACGCGCCACCCTTTCGGCTCTGTGTGCCAAATGTTCTGCAACCAGGATTTTTGCGTCGTCTGTTTAACAGCGACCAGTTATCAAGTACACTGCAGACTGAAATACCATAGGTACCAGAGCTTCCACTGTGCGGCGTCAATTCTCCTAACGTATAAAACCAAGGCCGCCCAAACTACGGCCCACGTATCGTAAGGGCCTTTGCGACATTTTGTCCTGTCAACGGCCCGAATTTCTGCCGTCAATACATGTAACATTTTCGAAATGAAAAGTCCTCTAAGTAAATTCAAGCGAAATTAATACTTCTTGTTGAGGAATCTCAAGGAGTCTAGAGAGTTTCGTACCATTAGTAAATAGATACAAGTAAATGACGATGATAATATAAAACTACTAAAACTTTTGCGGTCCAAGACACTGTGAGGATTCTTTAATTCTGGACGTGCGATCCATAAAAGTTTGGAAGTTCTTCTAGTCTACGCGCCGTGATTATGCGCATGTTGAGGTTATTAGATCCTAGTGCTGGCTCGTAAGAAACACAGGAGTGCTAATAACGCTACTCGACCCCCTCCCCCCCCCAGGGGACAAATTGGGCGCGACTCGATTGTCTACTTCCTTTGCCGACGTCTGTGAAGAGATCTAGGCGCGCGAGGAAAAAGTCAACGATCTTTGTCCATCAGAGGTGAAGGTAAAAAAGGAGGAGGGGAGGTGACAAAGAGTGGTAGAGTAAGTATTGAGTTGAAGAAGCGGTGGGGAGGTGACAAAGAGGGGAGAGGTATCGAGTCGCAGGTCTCCTCTTCTCTGACCAGCTCCCAGCACAAGAGCCTCCAAACCGGAAAACTCATTAACCGTCGTCGGAATCAAATTACCGTAGTAGTTGAGGGCCACCACTGCTCCATTCCCGGAGAGTACTCTTACACTACCCCCCCCCCCNCTCTACGCCCTAACACGGGTCCCAACAACCCCCATACCCGCTGCCAACGTCTGCGTGCTTTGAAATACTCAGCGAGCTATGTCGTGATTTCCCAGCCTTGCTTTCCTTTTCTTCACTACACATACTCAGTCCGCCTTAGGCCCTCTTCACAGTGGCTAGGGGTAGCAAACTTTCGCGAAAATATTTCAAGGCAAGTTATATTTCAAATCACTATAGGGTCTTTTAGCTATCTTGATTGGCTGAATTACTTTTTGACACGTGTTAACTGTCTGCATACGATGCCGATGTTGCTGAATACTGAGTGGCCCAGTAGGATATGAAAACGCCTTCTCGTGCAGGCAGCAACCGATGACAATAGACAAACTGCTGTTGGGTTCTTATAGTATTGAAGTGTACAGTGTACTCATATTTTTTCGCGAAAAATCACTAGCTCTAACAATAGCGCGACGCGAAGCGGCAATGTCACACCGAATCAGCCAATCGTAGTTCATATTTCAAGAATATGGAAATGGAAAAAAAAGTATCAGTTGNCGGCAATGTCACACCGAATCAGCCAATCGTAGTTCATATTTCAAGAATATGGAAATGGAAAAAAAAGTATCAGTTGTCATGTTTGTAAAAAATAAGAAAGAAACGAGAAGCCGGATAGAAAAGTACGTGTTTTTTAATTGCGCATTTTTCATTTGTGAACGTTGTTTTTAAAAACTGGTGGAATATTGTTTACTTTAAGATGAATCTTGAAGAACTTCAGATTTAAGAGGTAGAGAATAAGCGGTGTTTGTACGATGTTTCTATTCGGTAATACTGTAATTAGACGCAAAAATGTTAGACCTGGATGGGGATAGTTAGCAGTTTGGGCGTCCAAGGGATGTTTTATGATACCACGCAGCTTCTTAACCCTTTCATTCCCACGCTGATTTGCAAATTCTAATGTTGTAAATTAGAAATGTTTTTACGTGTGCTGTACTTAGGCTGGCAAAGATCTTATTTCGTTATCACAACCAACAAATTGTAATTTTTGTGTTCGTAGTGGTATGTACCAGTCATAACGTAGAACAGAAGCACGGTTTAGGAATCAGTTACCCACAGGGAAGATCACTGGACACTGAGCCTCGCAGAGTACAGCACCAGCGAAATATAACCTTCATGTGGAACGTGTAGACGATTGTCTACAATGGGCAGGAAAAGGTTAACATTATGCTAAACCGTGATTATTTGTGTATTGACAAATATCACCCGGCAGATGGCAGGCTGCTTCAATTTTTTTTTTATTTTTACCGCCAGCCGTATCGCGTCTCGTCGCGCTTTTGTGAAGAGCACTTTACTGTTGGGACCGCGATCACGTTATAGCCCATTCACGGTTACTTCACACTTTTCTGAAGCCCTGCTAAAGATCTACTTCCAGGATATTACTCTGTGTCGTGCAAGCAAAGCTTTAACAAGTATAGAAAATTACATCAAAGGGACAACGAACTACATTCTATTTCTTACTGGGCATTACCAACACACATACATTCTCACTGTTTTTTTTATCATATCAATTATAAGTGAAATATTATTATTTATAAATAAAAGATGAATAAAATTCCAACTGAGCCAAAAATAAAGTACTTTGACGTTAACCTGAGCTGTATAAAACGCTTGTGACTTATGATATGTGGCATATTAAAGAAACACCCAAGCACATATATTAAGTGATTTTTCAAAGGTTTACTTACAAAAGTGTGAAGAAACCGCGAGTAGACTTTACTACGTATTTGGCTACACGTTAAACTTTAAGCACTTGTATCTCTGCGCTACATTTGACATTTGACCATATTTTATTTGACACGTCCTGGGTAACTCTGCTCCGATGAATGAACACTTCATAATTGTGTGAACGAATCATTTGGTGGCTGTTCATTACCGTATTAAACATTATATATTTTCTACGTATCTTGTTTTATCTATCCTATTTGCAAGATGCTGTTTTGAAAGATGCTACGGGGACGTGTTCACATTTATCTTCTGCTCCAGTTTTTACGTTCGCTTCAGTTCTAATGATAAACCTTCCCGTCAAACGCCGCGACTTCGAATGATTTAATGGCACATTCTTGCGTATTCATTTTGCTTAAATTTCAGGCGTAGGGTAAGAGAAAGTGCATTTTCGGGAAATAATCTCAGTGGTGATTAGATTTTCACATCCCTGTAAAACCGGCTGCATGTATGAACGGTGCGGTTATAATAAAGTTTTGAAAATTACAACTTACGTGATTCTAAAGTACACAGTTGCAGTACTTCGATGGAATATTCACCGATCCAAAAAATTTAAACAAAGAGTGTTTTGAATTATATTTAGAAACCAAAAACTATGGGCATAATTATTGCCCTTTGAAATGGAGCGTGAGATGGTAAGCACATCTCGGAAATCAGGGCATTATGAACATTCTGTATATTGGCATAAGGCCAGGCAGTTAATGATCTTAGTTTTGAATTTTTTATAGTATAATCGTACTGCGGTTGTAATATATTGATGAAAGTACATGGGAGAAGCCGATGACACAGACTATGAAAGTAGGTAGAGAGCGTGTGTTATCGGCTTACAGGCCGGATTTTATGACAGTGCTATGTGGCGCCTTCCAGAATGGATTCTTTTTTGTATGTGCGAAAAGCTGCCTTCACCCGTTGTAACCTTTCTGTTTTGGAATGAGATTCAGTAGTTTCAATTTCCAAGGCTAAATAAGACAAGTACAAAAAGTAACATTATGATAATTGTAATTAATATTAATAAGGTAAACTTTTGCGATGTCAATATTGGAAGTGCTACAATACGAAGGTCATATTTAATGTTTTTCTTTTTTTGCGCAGCTTCATCCCCTACGGCTAACATTACGCCCACGCTGGCTGTCTTCTTGGAGAGGGTTGTGAATTATAGATAATGTATTTTCGCGCCGCGGATGGCTCTATCACGAGAATGGGGGACGTAACCTGGGTACAGCATAACTAAGTACACACAAGCAAAATGGCGTGACTGTACTCCTAGATGAAAGTGTACTCGTCACTTATTTGACTTGGGTACAGCATAACTAAGTACACACAAGCGAAACGGCGTGGCTGTACTCCTAGATGAAAGTGTACTCGTCACTTACTTGACTTGGGTACAGCATAACTAAGTACACACAAGCGAAATGGCGTGGCTCTACTCCTTGATCAAAGCATACTCGTCACTTACTTGACTTGGGTACAGCATAACTAAGTACACACAAGCGAAATGGCGTGGCTCTACTCCTTGATCAAAGCATACTCGTCACTTACTTGACTTGGGTACAGCATAACTAAGTACACACAAGCGAAATGGCGTGGCTGTACTCCTTGATCAAAGCATACTCGTCACTTACTTGACTTGGGTACAGCATAACTAAGTACACACAAGCAAAATGGCGTGGCTGTACTCCTAGATGAAAGCATACTCGTCACTTACTTGACTTGGCGAGGGTTTGGAACGGGCTTTGAGCCTGATGAATTACTATTGTATTTGAAGAATTATATCTTGCTGAACTGTCGTTTGCAAGTTCGTCTCCACGTACTGATTGGGTGACGACATTGCGCTAAATGACGAGAATGTTAAGACAATTCTACTGGGGGCGTGAGACTGAAGTTCCTTGCCCTCAAAAACTAATATTTGAATGAAGCGCTATCATGGCTACGGCAATATTAGCAACAAATGCTGAAAAGCTGTTCTACACATCAGCATCTAATTGAAATTGGAAGTAAAAATTGTATGCAACCAAATTCGGCATACTTTTGTTCTCACTAAAAGCACAATCTCAATTCTTACAATAGCAGCACATTTGTGTTTGTAACAGCTGAACGATATCACTTGACTGCTNCTAAAAGCACAATCTCAATTCTTACAATAGCAGCACATTTGTGTTTGTAACAGCTGAACGATATCACTTGACTGCTACATGGAAGCTAGTACATATACATATTAACCATTTTAATTTTCTCATGCGGTGGAAGGTTACAGAATGAGTAATAAGGGAAAACTGAGGGAGGTTTCCGAAAATATACTCTCNTAAAAGCACAATCTCAATTCTTACAATAGCAGCACATTTGTGTTTGTAACAGCTGAACGATATCACTTGACTGCTGTATGGAAGCTAGTACATATAAATATTAACCATTTAAATTTTCTCATGCGGTGGAAGGTTACAGAATGAGTAATAAGGGAAAACTGAGGGAGGTTTCCGAAAATATACTCTCAACAGTCAATCAGCTAGTTGTGAGACTCGTGTAATGAAACGTGCGGTTGACATAAAATATAAAAAGCCTTCAGTGAACTGGTGTAACGTCAAGAAAATACAAATCACAGTGAATATTGCTGCAGAAACTAAAAGAAGTGCCCACAAATAACACACTATCTCGTACCTCATCTTCTACGTGTTGCAAATTCTCCCCAATTACACATAGCTTATATTAGTGTACTTCTCGCCTTTGAGGAATTTACAACCCAGAGGTGAGGAAACTAAGTTATTGGTTTTCTAGGCGCACTTGTCTATTTGTAGCAGACACCATGTTTGTTTGTTTATGTGTATACACCGACGTCTAAATATAAGAACCTCTGCTGATTACCACACATAGATCAACCCACGACGTATGTTAATTTAGTTACTAACAAATGATTCTCGGCCTTGGAAGTTGATCTTCATAGGCCTATTTACTTTTCGTTATAGTCAATTATTCATGTAACTGTCAACATATCGTGTTCAAGAAATTAAGACTTTCGGGATTTTTCAGACGAGTGCAAGCTACAATGAAAACGAACGAAAAGAATAGGCAATACAATTGCCTTGCGACAAGCCTCACCTCCGTACACAGTATTATTTTCTTACAAAAACTGTCTTACTGTTCTTTTTCGTGGGCTTACATAAAACTAGTCTGTACATACTATAAAATCCAGCTTACGGCCACAGAATAGATTAGCAAATACAGGCGGAATGGCGCGGTGGTTTCTTTGATGTGGGCGTTCGCATCCTCTGATCGGCTGGGAACGGGTCTTGTGTCTATTGGCTACTGCATGCTGCGAAAGGTATTGGCGGACGGCGCCCGAACATTTTTTTTTGTCTAGTAACGCCATTTTGCTGGCGCGTACGGCTGGAGTTCGCGGTATATAGTCTATTCGCTGTTTCTTCACTTTTTGAATCAAAACCTTCGAAAATCGCGCATCAAATACTTGGTTGTTTCCAAGCTCAAACTATGTCTTGTATCAGAAGAGTTGTATACTTTGTTAACTTGGATATATCTTATTTTTGAATAAATGGAACGTTTAATTATATTTAACCTATAAGTTATAACATTGAATTTATAATTAACACGAATAAAAACAGGGGGGAAATAGGTATGTTGGTATCACCTAGTAAGAAATAGTTCTTATGCAATATATTATTACAGTGAGTGCGCACGAAGGCGGTGCAATTTATAGACTAGGTTAAGCTTTTTTTGCATGAAGCGGAGGAATATCATTGAAGTCAAACTTTAGTAGGGCTTCAGAAAATTTGTAAGTAACCATGAATGGACTACAAGAGGTTATTTTTTCTCTTTATTCTGAAGTACTCTCTGTGTTGCTGCTCCGGCACAACGTTTATNGAATGGACTACAAGAGGTTATTTTTTCTCTTTATTCTGAAGTACTCTCTGTGTTGCTGCTCCGGCACAACGTTTATGTCGTGAGAGTTGTTCAGTCTGCCGTAGGCAAAATGTCTCAACTTTTTCCTGCTGCGTAGGTACATTGTCGCCCCGTCCCTTTCTCCCCGCCGTACGATTCGCAACCGACCCGATACAAGTTGAGTCACGTGGTTCGATTATCTGGGCCGCGTTCGCAGTCGTATACTGAATCGAGCGACTCGCTTAATCTTTCCAATCCTCGGGGTTGCTCTGATTAGCAGAGCGCGGAATTGGGACCCAGTTTAGCATCCTTAATCGACGTTGACTGAATACTCGTTCTGTTCAGATGGGGACGGGTATACGCCTTACTTGCTAGAACCTTTTTGGCAAGAAAACAGAATTCTACCGAACAAGCAAAGCTGCTGTTCCTGAAAAACGCGTTCTAAAATTGAATACAAATAATTTTTACTATTTTGCTATATTTGTTTTAGTTTTATTAAAATAATATGTACGCCATTAGTTGGATAAAATTTTAAAATAAAATTAAGGGTTGAAATTTTATTTTTTTGCGTAATAATTACTGATTATCAGGTAAAATTTTATACATCTATGTTATGGCCAAAATTTTCTCTGTAGCATTTAAGGGTTCCACCTGCCTGCAGTTTTTTTTTTTTCGTTAGATGCCTCGAAACGCGTGAGTTATACAATAAAGCCGACTCTTGCTCACTAACCATTTGCGTAACCACCCCTACGCGCAAGGCACTCAACTGGCTTGCAGTCATTCCGCCGGGGACTTCACTGAACGAGACTCTTAGCGGTGACGCTCTATTTTTGTGGGACGCTAATAAAGACAAAAGTATGATGCGTGTCTAAAGACAACTCCTAAATTTCTCCACGGAAAATTTAATTGCTAAAACTGGCTCTGAAAACCCCCCTTTTTTTTTTTTTTTAGCCATTTTCATGTTTAGAATAATAACCACTGGAGTTAAAATTATAACACGGAACTTGTCTTTGGGCACGAAACGTTTCTTAAGTCCTTTTCCTGTTCAGACACCTTTATAAAATACTCACCCGTTTTCAAATCACGAGTTTTCTACCAAACCCCTGGACTCTGCAGCGCACTCCACGTGCGCCAGCCATGCAGAGGCCTTAAGGAAATGCGAGAGGCTGAATAAGTGAAATATCTCTAAAAAACAGGTCCTAATCTCTGGCTGTATTAAAGAGTGTGAGTTGCACTGGGCTACATTAATTTTTAGGCTACATATAAAAATATATTTTTTACTTTAATTTGTAACATTTTATTGTATTACCTATTCTAAAATCTATAAAAAAAAACTTGAGTGATGCCAATATACCAAATATTTAATCCTCTAAAGTTAATAATTATGTACAACAAATAAAAAAAACAATAAATTCCCATGTTTTAAAGTCGCTGCTGAAACTTATAGTATGTAAAACATTACAAGATATTATTTTCTGAAATGACAGTCCTGGGGGGAGTTCCTGAATAAAGAATCGCCTAGGCAAATTTGTTCCCATGGCAACACGACTCGGCACTCAAGCGCGTCGTGGTCAAGGTGTTAATTAACGACCTGGTTACTGATAGAATATTCTGGCCCGCGACTGCCCGTGGCCAATAAAACTATATGCAAACAAGTTAATTACGAGTTACACTCTGACGGTCGGCGACACCCGGGTAAGACGCTCCACAGACGTAACTTCCTTGTCGCTGGAGCGTTCTGCTCCAGCGACAAGGAAGTTACGTCTGTGGAACGTCTTACCCGGGTGCCGGCCATGATACAGAGATGGGCAACTATACAGAAGCCAACGTGTACTGCACTTTGTCGGAGGGACACAGTTTCATGAAATGTTCTGTTACTATTTAGGGCTGGCGTTCGATAAGTTCGTCTCAGGTTTCTGGTCTTGCGAATTATTGTTAGAGTGTTGCGGTGAACTGATGGCGCATAAACGTAGCATTTTCGCCTCTATGCACTTATATATTTCGCTGCTGGTGTAGACGAACGTTTGCACGTTTCTACTTTGTTAAATTTATTACGTCACCTGTACACGTCGGGACTGTAAACTCCTTCACTGGTAAGTACCAATATTAACCGATACCAAAGCTTTCATTTGTTCTGAGAGCGAAACTATTTTTCTACAATCTCCAGGTACTACACACACTTTACCTACCCTTTAGCAATCTGCAATATGCCATAACTTTTTTTATAGTTATGTTGTTGGTCAGTATGCGGGGATGTTATTTAATTGTGTGGACTTTTAGTAGCATTGAGAATTTGAATAAAATCCAAAAAATGAAATTGACCACTTAAATAACAAGGAAGGTGAATACAGTAGTGAAATACAGAACTACTTTCCAGGTTAAATATGCTTCCAAGCTGAGGTTTATTATAAATAATGATATATATATACACATATATATATGTGTATATATATATGGTAATTTAATGGTATTCTTCTGGGCTTTTAAAAACTGTTGTTTTTGTGGAGGAAGTTAATTGGAAATTAAAGCACGAATTTCGCATCACATAGCACGAGCTGATTGTTAGTAAAATAGTTGCCGACCTCCCGTGGCGCAATCAGTTGGTGCGCAGCAGTTCTAGGGTGCGGGAGGTTCTGGGTTCGAATCTCAGGTAAGGCATGGGTGTTAAGTTAAGTCATAAGTTAGTTTGTAAGCCGTCCCCTGATACACCTCCAGGCATAACAGCGGGGGACGTTAGTAAGCCCTATATAATACAGTAAAATAGTTACTAGATTAAAAACGCTTATATTTGAAGTTTTTTATTGGACACAGGGTTTACCACCCACCGGCTGTTACAAAACAACTAGAAGATAGTTCGTGTTGGAACGTCACCAGAAAGGGACGCACTGAAAAGGCATCACAAAATGTTTGTTAGTGCAAATGCTCCTCCACGTAAACAGAGAAAAACTGTAGTAATAAAAGAGCGGCATACTAAACAAACTATTTCGTGGTATAGGTTGTTCACGGTAAAGTGAGCACTTTTGGGGCCCTAGTTACTTTGTTTTTTAGGCAATTTTTTTATCGGTTTACCATCTTTTTAAATAAATGTTGCCATGTAAGTAATAAACAAAGTGTGTATATTCCACCGCACTATGAAGTTAACGTCTAAGGCTAAAATAAAATATTTTTTTTTACTATTATTCCAAATGAGTAAGCTATCAAAAGTGCTCACTTTACCGTAGATAGTATATAATGAGTTTTCAGTGGGTGTTCACTCTTAAGGCTCGGCGTGAACCATTTTGCAGAACTTCTTAGTTTTCGTGTCATAACTTCGGATTCAGAGCAATTATTGACAATGTACGATTATATAAAATTTACATTTTAAGTGTTGTTTGATATTTTTATGCTTAATTTTAAGCGTGTGTTATCTGCTAGTTTTAAAATGCCAGGAACATATTTATATTTTATCAACACGTTTCTGCCTTTTTTGTAAGCAGGAAATAACACGCAGTGAAAATTAGATACAGAAGTATCCAACAACTACTAAATTGTTAGTTTTCTACAATCAAACATTTCCAATAATACCTCAGAAACTGAAATAATGACACGAAAACGAAGAATTTCTGCATAGTAGATGGAGCCAAGCCGAAAGAAGTTAAGCAAAGTCATGGAATATTTAAGAATAGGGAGGAAAAACAGCCGATTAACCTGCGATTGCCAGCCGGCAACCCAGCCAATAGGGGATCTTCCGCAGCACGCAGTAGCCAATCAAGGACTGCGTTGGATGAGCTGTTAGCCTGCTCGCCTCCCAACTAGGCGAACCGGGTTCAATCCCCGGCCGGACCGCTCCCGGATTTGCGCATGTGGGAATCGTGCTGGACGATGCCGCTGGTTGGCGGGTTTCCTTAGGATCTCCCGTTTCCCCCGCCCTTGTATTCCGGCACTGCTCCATACTCACCTCAATCACCCTCATCGGCTCTCAAGACCTCAACTGTTACGAGCCGGTCAAATCCCTTCGCTCACTCATTAGCCAATCAGACACAAGGCCCGTTCCCAGGGCCTCGTGTAGCCAATCAGCGGGCGGGTTAAACCGCGTCAAAGGAACCGCTAAGGTATTTCGTGTCTGCGACCGTGGTTCAACTGGAAAAAGGAACAGAAACGCACAAGTCGTTTGCGGTCCAATTTGTCATCGATTAATGGCAGGCATTCGGCGCGTTTTGTGCATGCGCGGGGTGACGTAACCAGGCGCACGCACGCAGGCCTGCTACAGTCGACGTGAAGCTGTCGTGCCGACCACAACGGCGACCCACAGCCGGCCAGTCACGCCCGCCTCGAGTAGGCTGACGGTGCCATTGTCCGCTTCTAAGCTAATTAATAACACTAATGAGCTGTCGGCGGATCGCTTCAAGCAGCCCCGTTGCAGCTTGTGCGAGGTCGACCTTTTCAGTCACTGCGGCGAGGATAGTCTATTCGCGGTTTCTTCACGCTTTTTGAATAAAACCTTTGAAAAAAAAAACACCCTATGCATGACGTGTTTGGTTGTTTATTTAGTACGTCATGTATCACAAGCGTTTTATATCTTACGTTAACAATTTTATCTCCAAACTATATAATTTTATTTATAGCTGATATGGTCAAGAAATAGTTCTGATGCAAAATAATATTACACTGAGTGCGCACGAATGCGGTGCGTTGGAATTCTGGTGTAATTTTTCTAAGCTTTGTTTGTATGAGGCGGAGGAATATCCTGGAAGTAGAACTTTAGCAGCGCTTCAGAAAAGTTGGAAGTAACCGTGAATGGAGTATACACGGGACGCCACATAAGTCGCTTGAACCATCTACGACAGCGGTTTACCAACTGAGGTGCCGCAGCACTTTGCCACAGAGTACTTGACCATTTCATTCACAAATAAATATATCGTTTTAGGTTTTACTAGTATTGATATAACACTCTTTCATATATACGCACAAATGAATATGCGTTCTTATAAGCGGTTCACGGTTAATTGAGCACTTCTGAAAACAACCTCGACCCTACCTGGGTATATTTTATCGGGCAAACTGACTGCCACGCGCCCAGTTAAGTTGGTAACGACGGAGGGAAAGTAGTTCCATATCTTGGCATTGAATTAAAATTGATAGGTTAACATTTGTGAATACGGAAATTATTTGTTTTTCTTTTCGATTTTTAAATGCATATAAGTAAGTGTAAGAATTATCATATTTGTAAAATATTTTCTTTCTTAACACGTTTACAATTTTACTTGACCGACACTTGAATAAAGTCACCAGGTCCATGACAATGTTGATTGTACATATGGTGGAAGAATACGCAATGTGCATACAGGTGAATCTTAAGCAGGGCCTTTAAAATTACTCAGTTTATTGTGAAAAGCCAGTACCTCATGTTATTGGCTGCCTTTTTTTATGACACTGCGGAATACAGTCTCAACAGCAAACGACACCTCTCACAAATGACGACTTTCCCCCATTGAACGTTGTTTTCCGCTGTGTACAGTTCAGGACATTAAACGTCCCGTGCAATGTCGTACATACAGGACTCGGCAATTGAGATGGTTAACTACACAGAGGTGGAACGACAACTTATCCCGCCAACTCCAGCCGCACACGCCAGCAAAATGGCACCACTGGCCAGCAACATGCAGGAACGCCGTTCGCCAATCGGCGCCTGGTAACCTACTCACCAGCCGGCAGTCCGGCCAATGGGGAACCTTCCGCAGCACGCGGTAGCCAATCAGGCACAAGGCCCGTTCCCAAACTCTCGTGGAGCCAATCAACGAACTGGTGCGTCCACATCAAAGGAACTGCCACTCCGTTTCACTTCTGTCTATGACCTATTCTGTGGTACAAGCATGGAGGCCGCTGTGGTGTAGTGGTCAGACTACTTGCCTCCCACCTAGGCGAACCGGTAGGGCCGCTCCAGGATTTTCGTTAGTGGGAATTGTGCCGGACGATGCCGCAGGGTCGGCGGGTTTTCTCGCCGATCTCCCGTTTCATTCACCCTTTAATTCCAGCACTGCTCCATACTCACCTCGCTTCACCCTCTTCGGCTCTCAAGAACTCGCTGTTAAGAGCCGCCCAAATTTCTTCATTCACTCACTCACTCACTCACGAAACATTTACATACTACATCACTTCAAAACTCTCAACAAAGATCGATGACTGATTTCCCGTACATGGATAACCTATGAAAACCAAATTTATGTTCTGTTGGTAGCACGGTTGATTTGGTTTTTGACAAGATACTGTTTTGACAGTTTCGAATCTTGAAAATATTCGTCCTTGAAATGAACATTTATCGGAGTGTCCCAAATACAGAATAACCGGTGTTCGATAATTTACTGAAGTTATGGGGATCACTTCCATAATTACACTTTAACATAATTGTACGGATCAATTTTGACCGTATAACATCCTGCGACAAAGAGATATTACCTTATTACAAATAATCCCATTGACGAAGTACAATTTGTGCAGCTCGTGACTCAAACGATACATACCAAAGCGACATTTTTTTATTTTAAATTGATTTTATAAGTTCAATAGCTCGTGGTATTGGTTTTTTATAGGCGGAATTAAATAACGGAACAGATATGTGACTATGCAAGTTTTCGCCTGTCTGAACACAAAGAGAAGGCACTATATCACCGCACAGCAATACACTTTCTAACTACGTAGATATGTGTATACGTTTGGTTCAGTATGTCAGGTACAAAGTGCAAGATTGATTAGTTTTATTGTCGTCGTACTGCTAGGCAACGGGCCTATACGCCCCGTTGTGTCTTAGTACAGCTTCTCTGTACACTTTTCCAGCCATTTTAGATTGGAACTCTTCTATAAAGAAGCTCTACGAATTGTTCGTTTTGGCCTACAGGATATGTCGTCTGCTGTCCATACGTGAAACACTTTCCTACATAGTATATACGTTGATTCAGCCTTTTCAATATTTTTTGAGTTCCCATTCTGTCGCACAATAAACGGCAGACGATAATTATCATAAACTGATTGTATATCGTCAAACGCCGAAAAAATATTTTCCCACCGACGGTACTGTAACCCCTGGAAAAATTATGTTAGTACATTATATTGTCCTGAGATTTTAACTATTTACATCAACAAGGGAAGTTCTCATCACATAAATATATTTCACACACATAATGATCCC
This sequence comes from Clitarchus hookeri, assembly GCA_002778355.1. NCBI lineage: Eukaryota > Metazoa > Arthropoda > Insecta > Phasmatodea > Phasmatidae > Clitarchus > Clitarchus hookeri. The sequence goes on from NQII01002053.1 coordinate 296,024, forward strand.
TCTATACGAAAACTTTACTTGGCTCTGATTTATGAAAATGAGATGTCTAGTCACAGGAAAATAGCAATATACTCTTTTTTTTTCTGCTGCTTCATATCTCACAGATTAAATTACAGTTCACGATATGTTCGCATACGTGTCTGCTTATAAGAAATTACTAAATAACGAATGCACATGTAGTTATTCACAGTGAAGTGAAACAACTTATCATATCACGAGCATTTCACACAAATCGCTCATTTGTTACTTGAATACTGAAATAGCAAATTTGATGCAAAATATATTACCTCACAAATGTTATTCGGAAGAATGAAATTCTTTGCTCGCTTGCTAATTTAAGAATTTTGCATACTTATGAAAGGTTGAAAACAGTAGTAAAAAAATATAATAACACAGATAAAATGTTAGGGGCCACGGTGGCTGGGCGGTTAGACTGCTTGCCACCCACCAAGGCTAACCGGGTTCAGGGGCACTCCGGATTTTGGCATGTGGGAATCTTGTCGGACGATGCCGCTGGTCGGCGGGTTTCTCGGGGATACCCCATTTCCCCCGCTCTTTCATTCCGGCTCTGCTCCACTCTCACCTCATTTCAACCTCATTCCGGCCCTACCTACAGTCTATTTGCGGTTCTCAACACTTTTTGAATGAAACATTTAAAAAATCGTGCTTGTTCGTTTCCCCAATACGCAATGAATCGCAAGCGTTTTATACTTGTGTTTGTTAAATTTAACTTTCACTTATATTTTGTCTTTAAATTAGAATAGCTTATTAATAATTTATATGAATTAAAAACAGAGATAATTGATGTTTTGGTTATGCATAGTAAGAAATAGTTCTCGGGCAAAATATTGTTACACTGTGCGCAAGAATGTGGTGCGTTGTCCCTTTGTTGTAATTTTCTAGATTCGGTTACCCTAAACTTCGTTTGCATGAGGCGGGGAGGAATATCGTGGAAGTAGAACTTAAGTAGGGCTTCAGAAAAGTTCGAAGTAACAGTTAATGGTCTATATACTAGGCATAACAGTTACATATGAAAATATAAAGATGTATTGATATCACTGTATTACGTATACTATATGCTGTTTTATGTATAAACACTGAAGACGTATCATCATTGCTGTGTGTTTGTAGTGTTCTAATACTTATTTTAATTTTTGGATAACCGCCGTTAAGTAAATCCGTAGGTAGAAGGAATAATACCAGTGTTTTCAAGATTATTTTTAAATTGAAAATAAACTCAGTGAACTTTTAAGTATGAGAAACCGATGTGAATCCTCCCGTATGACGGTAATGAAAATAAGTGGACCGAGTACCGACGTACACACACACAATTGTCTCCGCGGCTGCAGAAATCCGCAGGAAGTTCAAGCTCGGTGGCTTCCCTCATGGAAGCGTCGTCTTCGCCCCTTTGCCTGCACAGTGGCCTGGAATTCCCAGCGACGCCAGAGGAAGGCTGGGAGACAAGTAAGAACAAAAAAAAA